>BMAW01098439.1:11909-55886 GCA_019974015.1 Nephila pilipes | reverse complement strand
CATGAATAAATATGAATAAATATATATTTTGGTACATGAATAAATATAAAAATGGTAACAATTTTAATTTATCA
Source organism: Nephila pilipes (assembly GCA_019974015.1). Taxonomy (NCBI): domain Eukaryota; kingdom Metazoa; phylum Arthropoda; class Arachnida; order Araneae; family Nephilidae; genus Nephila; species Nephila pilipes. The sequence continues at coordinate 55,812 of BMAW01098439.1, read as the reverse complement.
AAAGTTAAAGAATATCGAAAACAAAGGCAAGGTAGGGCAATATGCAAGAACATATAATAAATTTAACAATGATCTCCAGATTAAGAATTACAGGATTTTAATATAATAAAGGAGCACGTTATATAAAGAGTTTAAAACTAACTCCATTTATAATCCATTAACATAAATTTCTATTCAGTAAAACTTTTTTAAGATGTCATTCAAGTATTTATTTATATTTGCTTAAAATTAGATTCATATGAATTTGCCAAATTAGTGTGAACATACATATAAAATTTTGAATTAATGTATTGGTATTTAGATTTGTGTAAATAAGTCTTATAACTTCTGAATATGTTTCTTTCATTACGTCTAAGATGCATTCAGATTAGGATATACATCAAAAGATGTAATTTAAAAAATGTAACGGATCATAATGAAGAATTAAACTTTCTTGACAATGCTATTTGTTTTCATTTTCTGTAGATGCTACTAAGGATTTAATGTACATGGACAGGCTTTCTATGTACTCTTTTACTTCTTGTTGTATCCATGAGTGGGAGGCTATACATTTATAAGGTTTTTTTTACTAATTGTCGTTTAATTATTATTGTTTCTAGTTGACAATTTCATGCTTTGTGATTTCCTCAAAATATTTAGTTTTATTCATATCTAGAGAATTACTTAACCAGGATAAAACTGTGATTTTAATGTCTACTAAAAATTGTAGTACATCTTGCTGAATTGTAAGACGCTGAATCAAGTATAAAAGCAAATACTTCATTATTTGTGAACCAGTACCGAAGTTCGAACATCAGTTAAGTTTGTAATATTTCTTTATACCGGTCGAGATTCAGTGTTCTTAAGGGGACTTAGTACCTTTCGAAATCAAAAGTAGAACATTTTGACAAACTCTCTCTCTTTTTTCGATTCTTCATAAATCAACAATGTTTGCTGATTTCAATATGAAAATTTGTCAGTTTGTATAATAAAGTACATACTTTAAAATATTGGGTCAAGTTTTGGTATTTAATTGATATATTTTCTTATACAGCATGAAATATGCGTACAAAAATTTAAAAAATAAATTAGCTTACCTTACGTTACCCACAAGATAACATTTGAAAAATGTACAGTAGAACCATAATTCTTATACCAAATTAAAGCTAAATAATGTCCTTATTCTGTAAACCTCAAATTTTAAATTTATCATACTTTAAAAGAAATTGAAAAATTAAAAAAGTTATCAAGTTTGTATTCAGTAACTTTTTTTCGTGTATCATGTTATAAAATAAAATCTAATCATCCTATTAACAAAATTGAGGTTCACAGAATACGAATTTACTAGTACAACACTCATGTAAAATTTCAAAGCTCTGCATGCAAAATATTTTTTTTAATCCTGTGGGAAAGTGTGAAAATAACAAACTGAGAAAAAGAGGTTTGTTTACAATGCATTATATAGAACAAGGCACTTTAGTCATTTACATTTTTTGATGCACAGGGCGTAATAATTGTCGGATTTTGACGCGGTTTACATTAAAATACTCCTAACATTCAACACTATTTTTTGAAAACAAATTTGAAAAATCAAATTTTTGAAGCTGCAAAGGTACTAAGTCCCCTTAATACGATGTGAATTCGACATACTGCCTTAGAACTTATTATAGACCATACCATAAATCTAACGGGATGCTTTACTTTTACGATAATGCAATCTGGATGAAAGTTTTTTGCCGCACCACCGTTGATTTGATTGGTTCTATTAACTGGAAGCAACACGAGGGCTATTGGTGGTGGACCTCGTAATTTCCAATCTGAGTCACACAATGAAGATCATACCTGAGCTGGCACCTCACTCTACTATTTTCCATCCAGTGCCACCTGGAGGACATTAAGCCTCGACAAATTAAATGTCCTTCAGATCCGGCTACATGGCGGGCCTTTTCTGGCATCAAGGCTTGAACCCAAGTCTCGACGAAAATTGCTGGCCACAAGCCTGAGACCTTGACCACTATGCTACTACGGCCAGTCAGGGCACCACAGAATAAATGTACTTTTATCGTGTAGAGTTTCAGACGTAGACTTGTTTGAAAAATATAATTGAAACTGGCGAAGTAAAATTATTAATGTTTGAGAAAGAAGTCGAAAACAAATAAAAAAACAATAGTCTTGGTAATTTACTTTATTTCAGTTTTTAACCACCATGTAATGAAGCCTTAGACATTAGGCAACATGTTTTATATTTAATTTTTTTTTTATTGTAATCACCAGTAAATCACCGTAGTTCACAAAATATCACAAATCGTTTCCAGAAGTAAGTATGAAACACGTTATAAAAGAAATAAACAAGGAGGGAAAATTAAGAGTTATGCAGGATTGTAATTATTTACAATTAATTTACAATTAATTTTCCAAAATAATCATAACACCAGGCTTGGAAACAATCTGGTAAAAATCTGGATGTCAGTAAATATTAATGTCTTTAAGCTTCAGTTTTATTTTATTTCTTTCAATGATAAATTTAGAACAGAGAAGAAGCACATGGCTAAATTTCCTCACCACCAAATTGGTAAACTGAAATCAAATATGCTTAGATAACTTTTGAAGTCCTCTTGCCCAGTGATGAATAGGGTCATTTTGTAATTAGTAAGAAATGATTGCATAAACAATCTCATTTTAATATGAAATAAATGATCCATAACTTTCGCTTTCTCAAAAAGTATAAGTTCTTTAATTGGACGATGTTATAACAATTTTTCTTCTGCTCGCCGTCTTTTTTGAAATAGCAAATCCATCTTAATGTACCTATAGGCTAGTTTAGTAGCATTTTTTTCCCCATTTTCTAAGGAACTATTCATGATTATTCTGTTAGAGCAAGGCGTTGCTATCTTTTCCCTGCAACAATTCCTTTTTTAAGAATAAGAGTCACATCTTTATTTTAATTACCTTTATTTTGTAAATAATTTATTCAGATGCATCTGAAATATCTGCTACATTCCTTTGCTTTCGATTTGTATTTAAAGTAAAGTTTAAATCGTAATTGCAAAGCAGAAAAAAAAAAATGAGGATATTCTAAGAAAAAGTAAAATTCTTGTAACGAAAAGACTCTTAATAACATGATTGTTGAAGTGGGACCTTGATGTTAAACTAGCATGTAGAACCAATAGAATAGTTGCATGAAAATCCCGCAATGGAGCTATCTCTATAATTTTTCGAATTTCAATACTGAAGTTAAAAACATTCTTATTATACGAAAATTGACAACAAGTATTAAAAATAAATAAATATTTACATCAAAAACAATGAATTTACATATAAATATATTGTCTCATATAATTTGAGCCTCTTATAATTACATAAAATGCACATAAAAAGCAAATTATGAAAATATGTGAGTATCCGCATTATTTTGGTAACCAGCTGTATTAGCATTTTCTGTAGTTTATTGAAAAGAAACTATGAGAAATAGTGTGTCTTTCACAAGATGGCGCTCCTTTCAAATATAGGACTCATTACTGATTTAATTTAGATATAAATTAGATTTTTGCAATGTATGAAGGTATAATATAATTATGGATAAACAATTGATTACAATTGAATAACACATGTTTACAACTTGTATATATTCTGTAAATACATTTTATAAGATAGACAATAAATGTGCCTATTCTAAAAATGATAAAAATATCGTTTGAAGTTCAAATAATTTAATATTACTATTATTTGTTTTGCTGTTGGAACTACGCATCTGTTAACGAAACGTATCTGCTTTATTTCCATTTTTAGAAATAACTGATTGAATTTAAGTTTGAAATTTCAAGGCTTTTTTTTTAATGTGATCCATATACTCGTTTTTTTAAAGATCATTTATATTATTTCCTATACTATTCATTATTAATTACAACGAAAAATATTATTAAATATATTAAAATATTTTCGTGTTCTCTATGTAACCCAATACCTTACTTGAAGATCGGTCGATTAACATTTAAGAAAGTATTACTTATACAACAATTAGAATCAAATTTAAATCAGTTCAACTCTTGCGGAAGGATATATTTATATATACAAGTATATTTTAAAACGTTTTTCTGAATTTCACTTGGTGTGTGTCATCAAATTTTCGATCGTTAATTTAACCAACTTCCAATCAAGCTAGAGCTCTGGAACCGTTCTTATTCGCCTAACAATGCAATATTTAGACATTTGCGACAAGTTTTAACTAATATTTCAATAATTTTTTTCAGAAACGTAATTTGTGTAGTAACCTGGCGCCATCTATGGGAGATATATTGAATTTCACAGAATTTAGTTTAGTTTTTATTAACGTCACACTAGAAGCAACACGAGGGCTATTGGCGACGGACCTTGTGATTTTGAACCACGGTCAAGTGACGAGGATGACACCTGAGCTGGCACTCCCCTCTCCTAACATCCACACCACACCACACCGACGGGATGACTTTGGGCCCCGACAGATTTAACGTGCATTAGCCCCGGCTGCACGGCAGGTCTTTGGCGGCCAAGGATCGAACCCGCAACTGAAAGTAAACCACCAGCCACGAATCCGAAACCTTGACCACTAGGCTACTGCGGCCCCATGAATTTCGCAGAGAGAGTGATCTTAAAGACGAGAGACATATGAGTTTTTTACAAAGTCTTAACTAACATTTAAATAATTTTTTAATAAATTTTGCCACCGTATAAAAACGTTGTTTTAAAAAACGTTGGTTTTTATCTTGAATTATTAGGTTATCCATTCAGTCTTCTTTTAATATTAGGTTCTTTCTGTACGGTTTATCACAATATTCACCGCATAACTTATCGATACCAGCCACACTAAAAATTGATTCTTTCTTAAACATCTCATCATGCTATACATAACTTTTTGGACCTCATTAAATTTAATATGTAATAAAATTTCGTATCCTACATATTAATGTGAAGTAGATTTGATATGCTAGCTTGCTGCAAAATCATATTTTTCCCCAAAAGTATCATACAATGATGGCCTTTGATTTTATTCGTGAATGTCGATTAAAAAATACAAATTTTCACTGATTCATAGTTAAATTATGCGCATATAAATAATACTTTAAGCTTCAGAATCCTTGTGAATGTAGTAGCAGAATGGTAATAGACACAAGCTCATGGTGGCGTTGATTCATTTTTATGCTATGCGCATTCAAATAATTAAATTACGATTTATATACTTCTAATTTACTTCAGAATCATCGCTGGTGCAGTAACCGAATGGTTACAGTTATGAACTCACGGAAATATTATTTTATGCATTCGAGTTTGAATGCCGCTATGTACACGTCATATATAATTAGGCGTGAGTGAGTGAATGTAAAGATTATTAGCGTAAGAGCCAAATATAGCTATGCTGCCCCAAACAAGATTTAACTGTGGTCTTGACTTGAAGAAAAGGCAAAAATTGGTTGACAATAAAGTGGGTTCGAAATAGAGAACGATTGCTAGGGTAACCCAGGTTACGTCACCCTAGTTTACCAAATACAGTAAACCCCACGAGAGAAACAAGGCCTCGGAGTCATGCTATGTAATTAGATAGATGCACTTTAAATATATATGACTCAAATGCTATGCAATTGGATGAAGTGGAATTTAGAGAAGATTGTTGTAAACTTAGGAGTCGTAACTGTTACTTTGAAACGAACTGTCTTCTTTTTAGATTGGAGGGATAATGATGCAATAATAATAAGCAAAAAACTCTTTAATTAATTTATGCACACGTTGAATAACCTCCTCAGAACCAAGGTCAACTTTGAACCATACATTTTAAAATAATTTGTATCATTCGGTTCTAAATGTGTGAAAAAGTACTAAAAAAATGTTGAAAAAGTTATTTTAATTTTTATATTTGAGAAATTAAGCGTCTAATGGAAGATACATTAAATCAACGTGACATCATAACGTTAATTAAAATTGAAACGTTAAATTTCTTTGATTTTAATTTAAGAGTAATTCATAATAATTAGCATAATGAACATAATGCAAAATGAGCATCATGTAAAATTTGAATTTCAAAATATTCCTCTCCGAACTGTTTGCAGAAGTGTCCTAATTTCCAAAATTTATCATACACACATTCGGGTTTTTTCTCTATCTCTTTATCTTATACTATTAAATAATTTTTCAATATTAAGTTGTTTCTTATTGAAAATTCGTGATTTCTAAGAAATGTTGTCTGCAAGTACGGGAATTCTAGTTTCTTCTGCCCCATACATTCGAAATCAGAAAATTTTTAAATTAGCATAATTACAAAGATCCCTAACACCTGTTTCATTTCATTTTCTGACAAATACCAATTCCTTCCTGTATCCTTTAAAATCTATATTTGTTGAATTAAGTTAGCAATTAAATAATATCATTCGGAACTGAAATATATGCCATAATTATAGTGTCAAATCGAGTGATTTTTATAGCCATTGACCCAATGTCTCCTACAGGCGACACTGAAATAACAGCGATCTAAATCAGAATTCGAAAGATTTGAGTAAGGAATTAATAATGTTATATATACACAGCAAGTTTAAGGAATACAACCGAGTGTTTAATAATCTTTTATTACACAAATAATAAGAAATATGAACACTTAGAGATGCTTCAGCGTATAATTTTCTTTCTCTCGGAAAACTCAATTTCATTTTACTATAAATAAGCTAATAATGCAAAATGTTCACTAAAAATCTTTTTTTTTTTCAGAATTACTATCTATTAACAAGAAAATTATCTAATTCTGAGTACCAATGTCGCCTTTTATTTAACTTGGTGGAATGTTTTGTAAATATTGCTTAGTGTCCTCTACAGACGACGCGGTTACTGAGGAAGTTAATCCTACAAAGGGAAATGCTTTAGGTTAACCAGGTCTTTCTAGAGTACTAACCTTTGCTTGAAACGTGTCAAAATTTTAAGTCGATCGGACCAGGAAAAAGGTTTTTTGAAGTGAAGTGAAAAATGTTTTTTCCAAGTGAATGCCGCGATTGCTTTCGATGGAACAAAAACAGCAACGAGTCGATGATTCAGAACGCTATTTACTCGCAACAAAAAAGATTTGGAAAAGCGTTGGAACGATTGTATCACCCTAAAAGGTGATTAACAAAAGGTGTTATGTTGATGAATAAAAAAAAATTTTGCAAAAAAAATGTTGTTTTCAATTTTAGACTCGGGAGTTATTGATCGATGTGTTAACTATAAACTACATGACATAAACAAATATAATTTTTCAATAGATTAATTACATTCCTTATTAATTTTATAATAAACTAGTATTATTTATTGGTTAATATGAATTATTATCTATTATTTAGTACATAAATATATTATTTAGTATAATGTATTCAGATGAATCACATATCAATTATTTAAATATATATGATTAACGTTCCCTTCTTATTAAATGTGGCTCACGCACCACGATATTTCAATTTTATATGGTTTTTTATCCATTGTATATGTCAAAATTAAGAGTATATGGTTCACGTCCCATTGCATTTACAGTATATTTAAGTAATATGCAGCTCCCTGTTTATCAGAAATCTTAGTCATTATAAAAACATAAGAATTCAATAATTTTTAGCGATGTCACTCAAGTTAGCATTAGTTCATTTAAATCCATTTAATCCTACTGATGAGCACCAAACTGGGAATAAACTGAGTTGATATTTGATGCGAAACTAGTTTAAATTAATCATTAATTGATGACTTAACGGAAACGCGTGATTAATCAAACAGCTGTCATATTACACGAGCCTTGATCCTGTGTCATGCGTTGGGTTATTTTGACACAGGCACAGAAGTACATTTTGGATTAATTATTATTAGGAAACGCTTAGTCAAACTTGTGTTTTCTGTAAGATAGCGGTTATTAGAGAGATTTGTGGAAGGGAGATAGGGAAGAATAATGTCACAAGACTTTCTGACAAACTAGTTAATATTTTTTGTACTGTTTTGAAGAATAAAAATTATGGAACTTTTCTTTCGATGTTGATAAAGTTGCAACATCGTAAGCAATTGTATAATTCACCGAAAAATCAAAAGTTATAGTGTGATAAAAGTTAATTTTTTAAGTACATGCTTATATTTTAGGTGTTAACACAATTAAACAAGTTAACATTATTGTTTAATTGTATAGTATTTCTTTTTAAATAATTATTGTAAAAAAAGGCGTAAGTAGATTAACCAGTTCTTGTCAAAATAATTTTTATTGAAATTTTATGAAACATTAGCATTTTCAAATGAAAATAATTCGAGATAAAAACCAACGTTTTCATTGGGTGGCAATATTTATTAAAAGAAATATTGAAATATTAATTAAGACTTGTCGCAAATGTCTAAATATTGCATTGTTAGGTGAGTAAGAACGATTCCCAAAGTTTTAGAGCTCTAACTTGATTGGATGTTGGTAAAATTAAGTATAGAAAATTTGATGACACACTGACACACACCAAGTAAAATACATAAAACGTTTTAAGAAAAAGTCGAAGAAACCCTCTTCTCTCTCTCATCTCTATAAGATTATTCGCTCTGCTTGATTCAATATATCTTCCATAGAGGACGCCACCTTACAACAAACTATTGGGTTGGCAACTAAGTAATTGCGGATTTCACTCATAGATAGCGTCAGTTGAATTTTTGGGTTTGCAGACATAGTACAAATGTAAAACACATTTTGTTATTTGATAGTTGGCAATTCAGCAGTCAATCAGTAAAAAAAGTTTTTTGATCGGTTGCGTAGTTTTCGCTTAGCCTTCGTTGAAGAATGGAAAATCAAAAGGAACATTTTCGTCATATTTTGCTTTTTTATTTCCGCAAAGGGAAAAATGCATTGTAAGCTCATAAAAAGTTATGTGATGTTTATGGTGAAGAAGCCTTAAGGGAACGGTAGTGTCAAAATTGGTTTACCAAATTTCGTTCTGGTGATTTTTCACTCAAAGATGAAAAACACTCTGGTCATCCAGTTGAAGTTGATGACGCCCAAATCAAAGCAATAATCGATTCGGATCGTCACAGTACAACACGTGAGATTGCAGAGAAGCTTCATGTATCACATACATGCATTGAAAATCACTTAAAACAACTTGGCTTTGTTCAAAAACTCGATATATGGGTTCTTCACGAACTGAAAGAAACGCATTTAACGCAACGCATTAACAGCTGTGATTTGCTAAAGAAACGTACTGAAAATGATCCATTTTTAAAACGACTGATAACTGGCAATGAAAAATGGGTTGTTTACAACAATATCAAGCGGAAAAGATCGTGGAGCAGGCCAGGTGAAAACACACAAACAACATCAAAAGCTGATATTCATCAAAAGAAGGTTTTGTTATCAGTTTGGTGGGATTACAAAGGAATTGTCTACTTTGAACTCTTACCACCCAACCGAACGATCAATTCTGATGTCTACATTGAACAACTAACGAAATTAAACAATACAGTTGAAAAAAAAGCGGCCCAAATTGACAAATCGAAAAGGTGTTGTATTCCATCATGACAATGCTAGGTCACACACATCTTTGGTCACTCGGCAAAAATTATTGGAACTTGGTTGGGATGTTTTGCCACATCCACCATATAGTCCTGATCTTGCACCATCTGATTACTTTTTGTTTCGATCTTTACAAAACTCCTTGAATGGTAAAAATTTCAATAATGATGATGATGTCAAATCGTACCTGATTCAGTTTTTTGCTAATAAAAACCAGAAGTTTTATGAATGTGGGATTATGATACAGCCTGAAAGATGGCAAAAGGTCATTGATCAAAATGGGCAATACATTACAGAATAAAGTTATTCAGTTCCATGAAAAAATTGTCTTTGATTTTCTAAAAAAAATCCGCAATTACTTAGTTGCCAACCCAATACATTATTAAAACAATATTGAAATGTTAGTTAACACTTGTTGCAAATGTCTAAATATTTCATTCTTAGGCTAGTAAGAATGATTCCTAAGGCTTCAGAGCTCTAGCTTGATGGAAAGTTGGTTAAATTAACGATCGAAAATTTGATGACACACACACACACTATATGAAATACATAAAAACGTTGTAAAAAAAGGTTTTTTCTCCCTCAAATGGTTCTTCCACGAAAAGGCTGATCTGTAAATATATTTCCTGGCGAATAAGGAAATAAAATAATTGTTTATATAATTTTTACAATTTTTCTGCTAGTACAGGTAAGACAGAAAGAGTTAAAGTTAAAAGCTGTCCAAGGCATCTCCGGTAAGCGGTGCTCACCTCCGTTTCCGTAGCTTTTAAGCTAGAGCTCTAATTATCATCTGGTATTCAGACCGGGGGGTTAGCCCGATGTTGGACCTCCCAGTTCACTTTCCAAGCAAATTTGGTACTCATGTATTCCTTTAGGATAAATGAAGGGCTGATTTGACCCATGACCAACTAATTGAGCTTAATCCACTAGTAATCGAGCCTGTGTTGGTTGTGCTCAGTGTTAGACATCTAGCCACTACACCGCGATAGCCACAGTACAGAGAACAGCATAATTTTTTTTTATTTATTGCAATGTTTTGAAATTTTTGAAAATATAAAACTGGCATCAGTTTTGATAAGAACCTTTCTTCAGAAAATATTCCTTTTTAGAAGAACAGTTTTTGTTAATCCATCCCTTATCACTCAACCAGTGTCTCATCTTGCCAAGTCTAACTCCATCCGGCAAATGCACACTGGAAGTGAATGAAAAATTATCTTTGGAAATGCTCTTGTCATTGGTCAAAATCGAGGTCAGTCATTATACTCTGAAATATAAAATATTTCAATGTTATTAATTTCTTTCAAATGATTTTTCTCTACAACAGGAAAAAATGGATAACGTTGTGTCAATTATCCGGGTAAATAAAGTACTAAATTTTTCTAAGAATCGAAGCGCAATGATTTTCGAAAAGCCAGTCATATTTACTCCATTCACCTCATACATTGTTGTCCTTATGAATAAATTAAGGCTGAGAAACTGGCATGCTTTTTTCTTTCCTTTCCATCGAGCAACTGTAGCCAGAGGCTCTACATGGTCAAAATCTGTGATCATTGCACAATTTGAATGCACATAAGTAATTTTCATTCCTTTTAACAAAAAAAATTTCGCTTTTGGTAACTAATCTAAAGTCATATAATACATGGGGAAATTTTTTTTAAATATTTTGTTGATTGAACTACATATTGTACCTACTGATCTTTTGTAATTGTGGCAGAAGTGCTGAAACTAAGCGTGTAAGACAAGGCATTGCTAATAAAAACTGCAAATTATATGTAAACGACTGATAACCTCTACATAACTACTCTTATTCATGAAGATTATGTTTAATCTTCATTTTCTTACACAGCATAAAGTGAGAAATAAAAAAGCAGTATAAAAATTCAATGCACATTACCTGAAGATAAATCACTTTGATTAGATCAATTTTTTCGAAGATTTTGCAGACTATAATACCTTATATTCAGCTCATAGATTTCACTCCAATTTAAAAAAAAAAAAAAAAAAAAAAAAAAAAAAATGTGCTCAACTTTTCAATTAAAGATTTCAGTTTCAATATTTGTCACTTGTGTTGTCCTCAGCCTTTGTGTTATGGACAAAATGAATCATTATTACTGTTAGGGTAAAATTATAGGAAATGTGCGTGGACTCCCCAGCAATCTATTTATAGATCACTATTTCAGTCAATGCGGCAAAGAATCATAACTAAGTACCAGTTACATCACTTGTTTTTTTAGTTTCAGTAAAGTATATATTTAAAAAGTAGTTAACTGACCTAATCGTTGAAATCAGATATGTTTCAGAATTATTTACTTGATGCGTATTGCGAAAAAAAATACCTGAATGATTTCTAAACACAAATTCAATTCCGACCATAAAAAATAAATTGCCAACCTTTGGTATTTAAGCAAAATTAATACCGTATATCTGTGCTGTGTGTGTTATTGTTTTGTGTTCAAGGAGGGGAGGGCGGTTTTTGTAAAGATCTATATAATTAGATCACAGGGCGATAATTGGATAAAATACTAAATTCAATTCATATGTTCTTTAAAAAAATATGTCTCCAGTTTTAAAATAAGATTATGAGGGAAATTTAGTATTATTGTACATAATAATGCAATTAAAAATGAAAATAAGAAATTCAGACATATTTAAATTTAATTTAACTGATCTAAAATGCACTGAATAAAATGTACCTCACAAATTGTTAATGAAATAAAATTGTGCAGTTAAATTTTATTCAAAGTCAGCAGAAATAATTTCTCCATTATTGTTTCAGAATGTAATTATTAAGTACATTTTTCAGTTCTTTTTGTTTTTAATTAAAATAGGGAATTTTAATATGAATCTTATATTAAAACAGAAAATAAACTCTAATTAAAAAATAAATAAATAAAAATTTAATAAATAATGTGGATTCTTCATTTTAAATAATTTTGTTTTCAAACTATTAGTATTTATCTTATTCCATTTTTTTTCATTTGGTATGATAACTGGAACTTTACAAATGGTATTGAAGAACTAAAGCTGCTATAATATATATTGTCACAGAAATTTTTAAGGCTATCTTAACCTAATGTCATAGATTTTGATCGAAATTTAGAACACATTTTCAGAAAGAAAATTATCTTAATTTTTTTTGAGCATTTGGGAATTTGTAACAAATGCATCAGTTTAAATGTTCTCAAAATTCAGAAGCATACTAAAAATTCTCCATTTTGTATTTGAACATATAAATTTCAAATGATCATTTAACAATACAGTATAGAAGATGAAAGATGGAACACATTTTGCTTCAGAAAATAGGAATTAATTCTGACAGAAATGAGAAATATAATAAAATATACTACTCTTCGTATAACAGTGAAGTCATAATATAAAATTAGAGCTCTAACGTTTTGTTATCGGAAAATGTCTTTCAATTTTTGGTCCTGTATCCTTTAAATTTAAACGAATACAGCCTAAAGGCACGTCACTGATCTAACTATTGCCATCAGCGCCAAAATCCGACATTTACCAATCATACAAAATTATATCAATTAGCACAGGAATGGATTTAACGATTAACTCGACAAGGCTTCAACTTCGTAGTATTAAGTACATACTTTACACCAGTAAAATCACATAGGTAAAAGTTACTGGGGTAGTGTTCAAAATTTTATCTCGGAGTTAGCAAGTCAATGTCGCAGATACAGGCCTATATGTGGTCCTCAGGGAATATATTTGAGGTTCGGTCACTGTAATAGCATAGAATAACTAAAAGAGTGTAGATTATATTTTTTTGATTTTGTAGTTAAACATAATTATCGATAATGAATCAAAATTTCACCAAAAAAACTTGTATTAAAAATCTAGTTGAATCATTACATTTTTTTCTCATCAATAGCTCAGAAATATTTTAGAGAGTATGATAAAATAATGCCTGAAACACCATTACTCTTCTACAACAACCTTAATTAGTGATACTTTCAAAAAAAATAAATAAAAGCAAGCTCATTTATATTGCGCTTTTTTTTATTTCCGCATTTATTCTTTATGTTAATTCTCAAAACCAAACATTGTTTTTTGTAATAACCATTTCTTAAAATTTTGTTTCAAAGTATACTTATCTAGTTCAGTCCCTTGATTTCAGTTGATCATCATTGAAATTAGATGGCAGATTATTATGCGGTATGTAATAATGATACTTATGAAAAAATTACGTATCACTAAAGGTCACAGTAAAAAACAGGAGCACATAATACATATGAGGGGAAACATTCTTCCTGCTACTTTAGAAAATATTATTAAGAACAGGAAACCATCACACCAATGCAACTATATATATAATGCAGCTGGGAGCCAATTACATTTTAGAAACTAGCCATGATTAGAAATGAGTTTGATCCTGCAGTGAATCTCTTCTACAAAAACGTTAGATGTTAAAATGCCTTACTTAACCGGCCTGAAAAGATGTTTTGTCAGCCAGGTTAACTATAGCATGAAAAAAAAAAAGTGACCGGTCAACTATCCTTCTGATCCACTGGACCAGGGTTCGAAACTCTCTTCCCCACCACGGGGTCAGAAAACCACCGGCCGCCGAAGTGGTGACTCAGGACTTGAACACTAGATGGCAGCACAGCCTAAATCTACTGATTACGTATGCCTCCGATGCAAAACACTTGCCTCTGAATGTCTAACGAAGACAAAACTCACTCAAAATCACGACTGATATTCCGGCTCTGGCGCACATGTCGAACGAGACTCGCCATTCAACATGAGACTGCCGATGACCCAAATGGAAATTGTTCCTAGCAAAACTGAATTCAACAAGAAGGGGATGTATAACAATTGCAGTAATGGCTTGAAAAATCGAAAAACAATCTTGTGTACAAACCAATGTATCTCTTCGTATCATCACGATGATACTAGAGGGGGAGTATGCAGTGACTTTCTTCTACAACAAAGTTAGAAGTTAAAATACCTACCAGGGTGAAAAGACATTTTTTTTGTGTCTTTTTAGCCTGGATGGTACTAGCGCATTCTTTGGACCCACAGGAAAACGGTTCGAAACAACCCTGCCTCAACAAGGTCAACACTCTCTTCCCCTCCACGGGGTCGAAAAACCAACGGCCACCGAAATCCTGTTATTTAACAGTTTGAAAAAAGAACTGAAAACTCCTTAAGTCTACTTTCATATTTCACTCTGCGCTATTATAAAATTGTATTAATACTTATAAAACACTTCACTATAATGTATAGCTTCGGAAATTGTTGCAAATGTAATGTTTACTTTATAATTACAATTCTAACAGATATATAAATACAGATATACAGATATATTGATATTTATAGATGCAGATTATAATTCACTTATATATTTATACAAGTATAATGTATACTTGCTATAAGTGCTTGGAATTACTTAGTAATTCAAATGATATTGATTTAAAAAGATGGAATTTCATCTTTAGTTCCGTATTATTAATGATAATTTATTTTATTTCCTCTCTTCTTCATAAACTAATGCATTCAAATGAAACAAATAAGAGTTTATAGAAGCAACGTTTTCTTGTTCTGCTTCCCACCAAGACAATAAAAAAAATTGAGATGATAGAAATTTCACTTCCTGAATTGTAGAAAACAAATAATCGCGTAATGATATTGTTCAGATTTAAACACAATTTTTTGAAGTTCCAGTTGAATGTTTAAATTAAGTAAAAATAACAATATTTTGTTAATAATTATTTTAATGGTTCTAATGCTTTAATTTTATGAGATACATAATTACCTTTGAAAAAAAAGGAATCAAATTAAACTCAAAAATTACTCTTATGTTTTAGCAAAAATGTTATTCAGTGTATTATAATGATTGAATAAAAATGTTAAGAAAATATTACTTTTTTTAGAAAAAAAATATCCTTTATATACTTTATCTTTCATAAGAAACGGGAAATGGTCAAAAAAAACTACCCAAAAATTATTTAGATTTTTAAAAAAAGATAATCAGCGACACATTATTATGTCGCTATTATCCATATAGAAAAAAAGTATAATTCTGAATTACTCAATTCTGCGTGATTCAATAAGTTTTTTTTTTTTATTTTTTTTTAATGAAAAACCATGTTCGAATATTTCTTTGTCTATACTTTCTGAAGAAAATTTGGTAAAGTCCTTTTTTACAGTACTGCTTGATACGATTTTTAAAATAGGGCAAAGTTGGCACCAAGCACACTTAAGCTTCGAAGTTGTTACAACAGGAAACAAAATTATGTTTTGTCCGAAAGACAAAAATACATAGAAAAATAGTTGTCTAGAAAACAAGTAAATAGCACAAAAAACAACGAAAAAATATGTGATTTCAAACTCAATAAGAAATAAGATAATGTCGAAAAAGCAATTTCTTAAGCATTGTAGTCGTAAACAAGACGTACAAATGAAGAGAGTAAAAACATTAAAAATCACTAAGAAAAGGTACGAAAAAAATCACTCATTTTTAATGTTGATGACCGCTAGACTTTTTCATCCTGGTAGCGATGAAACTGATATTCCGCCTAGACAGTCTTATTTTGTAATGGCCGACCACGTTTACCGTTAAAACTTACGAGTTTCATTGTTTTTAAACCAGGAATACATTCTATAATTCTCTTTTTGTAATAATTTTCTCCATTTGGCAATACTATGCGAAACCTTGACGAGGCTAGGTAACGATTAAATTGCTATTTTATCAAGGTAGAGAGACTTTGAAATCAACACTTGACTACCGACTACAATTATTTAAAAAAAAAAAAATGTCGTTCAAGCTTCTAGTCTAATGTTTAGAAGCAGCAATTACGTTTATATTGGGGTTATTAGGAAGCGATGACCAGAAGAAAGGTTGCCAGTTTAGCGATTTATCAAGAAGTGTAAGCTAAAATCGGATGCAATTGAAATTGAAATTTTATTTCCATTAAGCCTGCGTGTTTCTTGAAAATGGCAAATTTCTTTGAAACTTATCTAACAATTTATTATATATGTTATATTCTTGGAGATTTATATTAAAATTGAAGCATTTCTTTTTCCTGATAATGAGGTCAAAGTTTGAGCCATATTCTTTAATATTAGCCAAAAATGGATTAAAATGAAGGAAACAAAACTAAGTAGCATATTTAGCTTAGAAAAAACACCTTTTTTAATTTTGCGTGAAAGCATTTTTCCAATTTCTGACATTAAGCTTCATATGTGCAATTTCTCTAAATATCAGCAAAATCCATCTATATCAAATTAACGCGAAAAAGCTAAAAAAAAAAAAATTCTGCTAACTGAATTATTGAAATCAGTCATCTCGTGCACTCTTTATACAAAAAGAAACATGTTTGAATTTTTCAAATTGGCTTACAAAAATAATAAAGTAACAAACAAATTTAATTATCATACAAATTCATAGGGATCCAATTGTCGCATTTAACAATTCTAAAATATTTAATGTAAAACTAACAAACAATTATTCTGATTTTACGGTAGTTCAGCCACGTCCCGTGGCAGTGGTAACATAGTGGTCATGACCACGGACGTAGAGTCACGGGTTCGAGACTGGATGCCTTTAAACATCCCCCATGTGGCCGGAACTGATGCACGTTAAATCTGTCGGGAGCCAAAGTCTTCCTGTTGACGTGGTATATAAGTTAGGAGAAGAAGATGCTAACTCAGGTGTTGTCCTCGTCTGTTGACCGAGGTTCAAAATTACGAGGTCCATCGCCAATAGCCCTCGTTTTGCTTCTAGTGCGACGTTAATGAAAGGAAACTAATCAGCCACGTCACTCAAATACTTGACATTAAAACGCACTAGTTTATAGCAATTAAATAGTCAAACTAAGGTAAACAACAAAAGTTACTTTCAAGACTTATTTACTCAAAGCAATTTACATCATAAAATAAGTTTATTTCCATTCTAATGTCCATAAAATTGATTTCAGATTCGATTATGTTTCATTTTAAAATCCCCAATGCATTTTCGAAATTAGTTTCTTACGTTTCTCGTAACGGATGAGAATTATTGGAAGACCTTTGTTAATTCAAACATACTAGATACGTACACTCAAGGCAAGAAACCAATCTATTCTTAACATAATATTTCCGAACCAATTTAATAGCATCCCCTCCAGCACAGATATATAGAATTTTCTCCGACCAGCTCTAATCTCGTATTCCACCTCTAATCCCTACAACAGCTGTATTCCAATATATGGCTTGGGCTACTTGTTCGAAAATTCTCAAGAGCACGAGTGGCTACTGCATTACTTACAGTCCCTGTTTCCGAAACATACCATGTGTCATCCTGTTGGAATAAGCTAATCAATAGCACTTAACTGGCTACCAACCTCCACTTGTGAAAAGATCATTTTAAAAGCCCCTCCAACAAATCTAGACTATTCTATTGATGATATATCTCATTGAAATTCCAAGTTCAAGTCTCGACAATGTTTCATTAATCTAATTGGCATATACCCTCGAAACAATGATAATCTTGAAATTAATTCGATCTAATGCTCCGAAATTTAATTTATAAATAGTTTCCACAATATGAAAAGATACAGGATGGACATTTATGATTAACTGGAAGCATTGAAAAGATCTTTAAATTTCTGAACCTCGTTCAGAGAATTTCGCAGTTTTTGCCCTCTAGTATTAAATAATTTTTTCTAGGTGTCAGTAGAGATATTACAATCTTTTATTCACTTTGATTATAATGAACGAAACACTTAAGGTATCTTAAAACTACTATAAAAGAAGATTTTTTATGTTTTATTTTAATAATTAGGATACATTTAGTTAAATTAAATTAAAATACTTTTTTTTTTAAATTTAACAATAAAAGTATCTTTTAGTTGCTAAGTATTAAAGTATTATTTACATGTAATTTTAGACATTTTTATAATTAACATTCCTGTTTTCGAGTTTTAGATCTCAGTTATCAGGATAAAGTTTTGGTTTTTTGCTAATATATACAAAAATGTACCACTTTCAGACTGTAAGGCATGGTTTTGCCACTTGGAATTCATAAGGTTTGAAGTTTTAATATTGGAGGAAATGCTCAAATTTTAATAAGGTGCAAAAGATTTTAAATATAAAATCATTTCATTTGAAAATAATTTAATTTTCAATTTTT
Source organism: Nephila pilipes (assembly GCA_019974015.1). Taxonomy (NCBI): domain Eukaryota; kingdom Metazoa; phylum Arthropoda; class Arachnida; order Araneae; family Nephilidae; genus Nephila; species Nephila pilipes. The sequence continues at coordinate 37,192 of BMAW01098439.1, read as the reverse complement.
CCTATTCTTTAGCTCACAGTAAAGAGTTTATTCTTTTTCTCTGATACTATTACAATATATTTTTAATTTATGCAATCACTCGATCGTAAAATCTGCCAAATTAACATTTATCAGGGTCGCAAACCTATAAGGAAAAAAACTAATAGACTGTTCGTCTCCATAAAAAGTCCCTCCAGAGGCTTTCATCCCCCCCCATCTCCAAAAATCATCAATGGAAAAAAAAATATTTCAAATCTTGTATTAGCTCTAGGGTAGTACTACGTAAACTCAATCTATAGTACCTAAATTTTCAAATGGAGTTTTTTTATTTTTGGAAATGCTTAAATATTTCCACCCACATTTTATCAATTTCAACATTTTGTTTTTCCCATTGTCATTATTTATTAGAATTTAAATATACATTCAGTTTTCTGATTTCTTTAAACAGACAACTATCATCGATTTTAACATCAGACATTTTTTTCGATAAAAAACTCAACACAATTTTCAATATCTGTCTGATTTACTTCCGATGATGTTGAAAAAACAACATTCAAAACTGTTATTGCCTGTGATATTCATTTCAAATCATTCTTCGACATATTGGAAAGATGTTTGGTAAAAATACTACACTTCTTTTGTGCACTTTTGCATCACGCTCGGATTTGATTCCTCTAAGTTTTGACAATTTTCTTTTTATTATAGAAGAAATAAATTTTTCTTCAAATCGTTATTTATTTTGAACGACAAAATCATTCAAAATCAGACGAATTTCTGTAACTGAAGTATGTTCAACTTTTAATGTTTTGAAACGTTCAGTGGAAAATAGATGCCTGATTGTGTACAAAATACATTAACATCTCCGATAATTAATAATTGAAAACAGATTCAAGAATTTTTGGATATTTGTCTAAACTTAAAAAAAAGAACGAGCGGAGATGATAAAATAATATTAAGGTATGCTCTACAGTAGATGTTAAGGCACGTCATCTAACTTACGGCATCTTTGAATACAGAAATAAACAAATTAGCCTTAAAATATCGAAAAGGAGGGCTCAAAGTTAGACACTTTCAGAGGAAGGACAGAACTTACTAAAAGAGGACGATTGGTTACCTTAGTGTTTGGGACAAAGTGTGAGGCTATTCTGTGTAACCCCATCTTCTTTCCAATCAAGAATTGAAAGGAATTAAGAGGTGTGAGAAAGGTCGGACGGAAATATTTAATAATACGAGATAAAAACCAAAGTTTTATACAGTGGCAAAGTTTATTAAAAAATATTGAGATATTAGTTAAATCTTGTCACACATTTTGACGGTATTTTGCCAAATGTGGCTACTGTGATCGGCTTTGCTGATTTAACGTTCAGCCAAAAAAATCACCAAGTATAGCAATTTCTTAAATCGCGCCACATGGTTGGAATAAACTGCAATATTAAAACAAAATATTGAAATATTATTTAAATTGTTGCATTGCAAATATTTAATTATTACATTGTTGGCGAGTAAGAACATTCCCGAGGTTTCAGAGCTCAGTTAATGGGAAGTTGGTTAAATTAAAGATCGAAAATTTGACGACATACACACACACAGTGAAATGTACTTAAAAAAAGTTGTAAAAACGTTTTAAGAAACCCTAATCTCTCTCTCGTTTTTAAGATCACTCTCTGCGTAATTTAATATATCTTCCATAGATGGAGCCACTTTACTACAAACTGCATTATGGAAAAAAAATATTGAAATAGAGGTTAAAACGTCGCAAATGTCTAAATATTGCATTGTTAGGCGAGTAAGAACGATTCCCAAAGTTTCAGAGCTCTAGTTTTATGGGAAGTTGATTAAATTAACGATCGAAAATTCAATGACACACACACGCCAAGTGAAATATATAAAAACGTTGTAAAAATGACTGAAAAATGAGGAAAAGAGGACCAGAGCAGAAGGAGAGATGAAGAAAAAGTGAACATTTTCTTTTAATATTTTAGCGTATCTTGGACATAAGGAGACCAGGTGGAAAGTGTCTTCCCGATGAAATAATAAATTATCTCATAGCTATATGTGAAAAGGAGGGAATTGTTTGTTATTTTGCGATTAAAATTGTAAATAAAACATATTTTTTATTATTTTTTGCTAAAATTAGTGAATTTGTATAGTTTTTACTATAAAGCTATGTGATCCATCATGGTATCTAGAAATTTTATTAAACCTGGTGTCACTACATTATAATATATATAGGGAATATTTTATTTTGCATTGATAAAAAGATCTTTGAAGATTGATAAGTAACTAGCAATATTTAAAGCGTATACAGTTTAAATTTTTTCTTATCTTTCCAAAGAATAAATTGTGTGCAAACGCAACAAACGAAACGTTAAAATTTCAGATAATTACAAGAAGGCTATATTCTTGAGCATGGAATTACATATCTGCCTTACACAAGCAATACATCCACAGAATTACGTGTGATTTCTAAAGAATCTTTTCAGATGAAGGTGGATATGTCTGGAAAGTATTTCTTATAAGTCAAATCCATGATATTTTTGGAGAAGGTTAACTCATGACATCAGAAATCGAAGAAAAGTACAATATCACGTTTAATTTAAATCTGTATTTCCCTCATAACTATAGTTTTTTTTTTATTAGCTTCACTATGAAATAATGAAACATAACCAAAATTTTGTAAATGATACAGACTTTTACAGGAAGAAAGTAATAGTCGATATTCGAATCCCCAAAAATATGTGAAGCGGTAGATATAATTTATCACATTAATCACCATACAATTTCATGAAAAATGGCTCGCCTTATAATATTAAAAAAAAATAAAATTACCTTAAATAAATGTTATGGTTTTTCACTTTCTTTTATGGACATTATCGAAATTTCAGGCGGGTGTGGTAGCCCATTTGGAATGGTCGTGGACTCGCGACCAGCATTGTTTCCATATAGTTGCGGGTTCACGTCATGATACCAGTGAAAATTATCTGCGGAGCGCAGTTGATGAAAGCTTAATCTGTAGAGGCTCCAAATAATCCCTACGGCATGGTGTAGACGTGTGGGATTCTAGCTTAGGTGTCATCCTCACTGCAAGATGCATTTCCAATAGCCTTTGTGTTGTTTCAAAATTTAATAAAAAATTATTTAAAAAATATGACGTTCAGAATCAACGAAAATAACAACATAGATTCTGATACGAGAGCACTGAGAATATATCTCCAAATGCATGAGCGTAAAGTAAATATTTCATATATAAATAGGCGTCAGGTCATAAAAAATTTAGTAAACTAATGGAAGTAAAATGTGAAAATAATTAAGAGAGTGCAAGAACACCACATACCAAGAGTTTACCTATAAATTAACAATAGAAGTTTATCCCCTTTTGATAGTAATTCAGGAAATGAGATAATTCAAGATTTTGTGAAAGAGTGTATATATATGGACTATAACAAAAAGAACGACGCACCAAGAAGGAGTTGTCCAAAGCAGACAAAAATTTGGGTATAGAAAAATTATGTACAGAATAGAAAATGTTTAAAATTTTAGAAAAATTAAATGATTTATTTCAGAGTTACATAGTTACAAAGTAACGAGCCCAAAAAAGGTATTGACCCAACCCTAGCCTTGATACAAATTAACACTCGATGTGGCATAGAGTGATAAAGCTCCCTAAAGGTCTCCTGATGTATTTCTTTCCAAATTAACTCCAATTGTCTTGCTAGGTTATCAATATTCCCTTGTAGACGCAGTCGCTTCCCCTCATATCCCAGACATGCTCGATTGGAGAGAGATCTGACTGGCCAAGGAAATGTTTAACCTGCTGTAGGACAGTTTATGAAGTGTTTGAAAAGCTGTATGACAATTCATAGCAACACGTTCTGTATGTGGTCTCACATTATCTTGCTGAAAAATAAGGCCAGGGTAATGTAAAAGGAACGGTTGCAAAACATGATGTCGTCGCGGTACTGCTGTGCTGTAAGTGCGCCTCAAAAAACGAGGCGCACTTGCTATCATGGGCAAAGAATCCAAACCATAATTCGTGATTGAGATCCTGTGTGGCGTACAATATTGAAAACAGGATCAGCACGCTGCCCTGGGTGTCTCCAGACACGTCTTCGATTATCATCATAATGCAGTTGGAAGTGGGATTCGTCCCTAAACAGCATAATTACGTCCCCAGTCAGCATCATTCCAGCCTGGTCGAGCTAAGTATCACTATAATCTGTCTTGGAAGTGTGCAGGCGTGAGTGGCAGGTGGCATACTGGTCAGTACGAGTATAGTTTTAGCTCTATAAGTCGTCTTTGAAAGGTCATGGAGGACATTCGTGTGCGGGTCACCCGTCTGATGGTTGATAACGATGAATCAGGCGCTCTGACAGCTGATCTGAAAATTACTCTGTCCTCCCGATCTTGTAGAAACCCCTTGGTCGGCAGCTACCATCATGATACTGAAGTCAACCATTGTCCAACCATTCTGGCCAGCATCTTATAATCACCGGATTGCTTCGACCCACATGACGAGGGACTCTACGATTTGCCCAACCACCCACTATCAATCCAATGATACAACCTCTTTCAAACTCTTAGAGTTTCTCGTAAGGAGCTCGAATCCTAGGGCAAGGAATTTTTCAGTCTTTGAAAGGTATCCTAAATTGAAATTCAATAGAAAATTTTGACCACCAAATTGAGAATCGTCTCTTATATACTCCTGCTGAGTGCACAGTTTCGATAATCTATAGTTACCGCTATTCATTCATTGTACGCAAATTTTTTATCATTTGCATGTTCTGTTCAATCGTCTTCGCATACGAAATTTCATTGCGATCGATAAACTCCTTTCTTGGTGCATCGTTGTTGTTTTTTTTGTTATAGAGCATATATAAATTTGAATGGAAGATCTAAATGGTAATCATCAGGAGTTTATATTTGTCTAAGATTATAAGGGTTTAACCCCACAAAAAGCATCAAAATTTAATCAAATGACGTCTTTTATAATCTCCAAGTAACCCGTTGGCATGTTGTGAAAGTTTGGAGAAGGAAGTGCCATCCACGTCTGTTAACCTAGGTTCAAAATTACGATGTCCGTCCCCGGTAGCACCTGAGTTGCTTCTCAGTAGGAGTTTAATAAACAATTCTAATCACTTCATCCTCCTATGACTCGAAAAATGTTAACTGAACATGTTTGAACTTTCACGTTGTAACGTCGTGATCCCAGAATGCGTAGAATGAAACGGTAGCGTGAAGGGATCACAAAGCTTAAGAGAAAAAAAAAATTTATTTTACAAATCGAAGGATTATATTCTTGTTAGGTGTTTCCGCCTGGTTTCTACTTGCACAAACTGCAAACACATCTAGTTACATAGCACAAAGTCAAATCGTATATAGCTACACAGCATAAGTCCAAACACATATAGTTGAAATACCTCCAATATCTTAATATCCAATGTAGTTCGAATTAGTTCTAAAATCGCAAGAGAAGGCAATCGCCTCCAACTTCTAGCTGTAACGCTCTCTCGCTCTCCGGCTGGAATCCCCTTTTTCTCTCCTTCTTCTCCCTTTTTAAGACTTCGGGTAGATCTGTCTCACGCCCCCCTTTTGATTTATTTTCACTTTTGAAAGAACTACCCAATCAAAGACAAACTCCGATTTTGTCCCCTGCAACACCATTCGCTCTTGTCGGACAATGTCAGTTTTCCCCACGTGCAAGCCGGTGTCGGCCGTCACACAGCTAGGCCCTAAATTCACATTATATCGATGCCATGGGTCAACAATTCCTCACAAAGAGGATTCAACTCTGCCGCACCTGTGTAACAGAGTCAGATGTTCATGAATGTGGCTGACCCAAGCCACCTGACTTTGCTATTTATGGCTTTTAAGCTATATATTTTTATTGAATGGGAAGCTGGGAACAAAAACGGAGGCTCAAAGCAAGTCTTTGGCGGGGTTATTTATAGTCTACGCTACAACGTCTTTTTAACACATGCACTTTAATAACTCACAAAAAGAACTATTATACACTTTAATCAAACGTTTTGTATTATTCAGCAATCCTAAGGAGTAAATTTCTTACATACATACATTTAAAAGCTTTCTTGTCCTATTATTATTTAATTTATGTTTAGCTCTATCCACAAAGCTAAAATAATCTAACTAATATATCATTTTGCCTTTCTCTTAGACTTGTATTTTATCGCAAGTGACAAAAAAAAAAGATACTACTTAAACAAAACCTGTCAATTTTATGTGATCTCTTAAGATTTAGATAAGACATGTTATCCTGTTACAATCACGATTTTGTTGTAAGTCTCGGTAATAAGGGTGATATATTAGTGAGTCAATGTCGTAAAATGAAGTGTAGTTCTAATAGAAACATCTTGTTCGTTTTTAACGACCACTTACGATATATTTTACGTTCTTACACAATCATAAATTTTCCAAGTTATTTGCGGTTTCGTCAGTAAGAAATTTAGATTTTATGCCTACGAAAGTAAATGCTATATTAACTTTATGAAAGAAGAACGGTTCTTCGAAAGAGCTATCGAAAAAGGGATACCCATATATGTTTTTTTTTTAATAAATTACGCTTCAAATCAACGAGTATTGATTATGCTTTTGAATAATTAATACACACTCACATTTTTATGACCTTTTCTTCAATATGTATGATAAGTAAAACTTATATAAAATGTAAAGTTTTTACAGTAAAAAAAGTCTTTGCGAATTGATAATAAAAATTCACTTCAAAAGTGAGTGATACAAAAAATGCTAGTTTTTGGTAACAGATGGAATTGCTTAAACAAATTGGTATTAACAATGTGTTGTGTCATCTGTTAAACGATGCTGAAACAGTTAGACACTAATTCATATATTGGTTTTGATTTATAGACATTTGCTGTCTTGTCAAAATTTGAGTGTTATTTTGATAGTAAGGCTTCGAAACACATATCTTGGACAAAGTATCAATTCTATTTATTTTTTATATCGTATTAAAATTCGATCTTCTTTCTTTAAAAATCTGATCGAATTTTGTTCCTATGTTACTCAGAAACTGTGTTGCAACTGTTTTAATACATTATTTGACCTTGAATTTCTCTTGCCGGAAAAGCTCTAAAATTAAGTTTTTTTTTTAAACATTTTTCATAACTTCTACACACAATATCTCAAAGTCTAAACCATCAATAAATCTGACATTTTATATGTATACACATTTCAAATACTTACACATAAAATAAAATTTCTGAAATTTTATATTCAATAGAAGATTTTTTAAACAAGATGCTGTAAAACTCATGGTCAAAAATTTAAAACGTAATGGACAATATTTGGACAAGAAATTTTCATTAGAAGATACATAGATGGAGAACCGCTAGGTAGCACTGTAATGGAAAGCGTAAAACGCGAGTTTTCTTATACGTCTTCATTTCTACCGTGGATTTCACTCGGCATGATTAAGTACCGTAATCAGAAAAAGGGCCATTCTGTGTTTTTCAGGCCTCTCTTGAATAAAATACTTTCTAGTACCTCTTAAATGTTTGCCCAAGAGTTTCGAAATACTCTGTGGAGGAAGTACTGTATTCTGATTACACTAAAACTCATTAAAAACTAAGCATATTATGAGGAATTATTGTTTGTAAATGAAAGTAATAGGAACAAAACATGTGATGTAGGATTGAAGATAGTATCCTAAAAGAGTTTATTTGAAATGCGTGTTTCGACATTGATAAAAAAGTTCTTTTTTCAATCACATAAGTTACGTTATAAAATAATTCTGCATATAAATGAAGCAATTTTTATACTCAAGTGTTAGAACATAGGATATAAAAATCATCGTACAATCAACCAACAGTAAAGCACACTAAATGTATTCATGATCCCTGTTACAATTTATGAATGCAGTCACAAAATTGCCAAACAAATAATACTTCTAGAAGTGCATCTATAAAAAAAGAATAATTGATATGCTTGTTGCTTGAGTTGTTTTTCTTTCACGTCTCGGCAGAATAGTTAATATAGAAATAGTTAGCAAAACAGCATGTAATGAGAGTTATTTGTCATATGTTTATTTCTACCCCCGTTGCAATAATTTTTATCACGTCTGTAGTAACAAAGAAAATATATTCGTTAATAACTTATTCGAATAGAGATGTTAGATGCATTTGGATGAACGTTTCCTCGTTAGTTTATAATTTAAGTTAGTGGTGTGAACTTTCATACAGTGTTATTTTATCAAACATGCTGAATTAACGCTTAGGAAACACCTCAGTCATATTATATTTTGTAATTCCCATATTTATTTCGCCAAAAAAAAAAGGGTTTAATGCCTTTATGAATAAATTTGAAGTTAAATTATAAGCTGTATCCTTGAGAAATTTCTTAAATGTATCAAAGCAACATGTATGAAATCACTTCTAACAATCTATCATCCAACTATTTTGCCAAAAAAATATTCAAAATTTATAAATAAAACATATTATGCAAAATTCGCTTCAGTTTATTAAATCTTAATTAATGGTGATCGAATATTAGCAAACATTTTATTTAATAAAACAATGATTCAAATGAATAAGATTCGAGTGTTTACACCCGACCTTTAATGTATACTAATAAATAATATTAAAATATATATACAAATTTAATTTCATACAAGCGATTCGCGAGTTACGATTTCAATGAATAAAGTTGCAGTACGACGGTCATTCAATAAGTCTGCGTCGACTCTCTCTTACTACAGCTCCAGTAGTTAAAACGCCTTAATTAATTAGTCAGAAGAGACGTGTTTTCAGCCCAGTTGGTTAGGGTACCCGATCAACTTTTTTTCGGACTCATTGGACCAGGGTTCGGAACAGTGGTTCTGCATCAAGGTCAGAAATACTTTCTTTCCCTCCACGGGGCACGGAGTAGAATAACACCCCCGATGCCTAGGGAAAAAACGTTCTGTGCTGAAGTAGTGATTTAGGAATTGAACACTAGATGGCAACACTGCCTATACCTGATGATTGCATATACCCCTGACACAAAAACCCTTGCCTCTGTATGTCTAACGAAGAAAAATATCATGACTTAAATCAATAATCAATAATCAATCAATCAATCATGATTTGTAAAAATATCATACAAATCATGACTAATGATATTATGCCTTTGGCGCATGTGTCGACGAGACCCGCCAATTAATACGAGACAGCCGTATTAATTGGAGGGTCAATATTCAAATGGAAACTGTTCTTAGCAAAACTGAATTCAATAAGGAGGGGATGTATATCAATTTCAGTAATGGTTGAAAAGAAATCAAAGCAACCTTCTGCACAAAAATACCACTGTTTCTCTTCGTATCATCACGATGATGCAAGAGTGGGAGCATACAGCGACTCTCTTCTACAACAGCTCCAAAAGTAAAAACGCTTCACTTTTCTTACCAAAAGAGACGTCTTTTCAGCCTAATTTGTTAAGGCATGACCAAAAAGCTACTGGTCAACTTTCCTTCAGACCCACTGGACCAGCGTTCAAAATAATGGTGTTGCATCAAGGTCAGCAACAGTTTCTCCCCCTCCACGGGGCAGGGAGTAGATTAACATACATGATGCCTCGAAAAAAAAAAAAAGGTTCTGTGCCGAAAGTCCTTAGAAATTCTAAAAGATATTGCTCGTAGCATTGAAAATGTTTTTTTTTAAATTAAGCATCATGATTCCCTAGGAATTTGTGTAAGTCTTAGTAAATGATATTCATATTCATAATCATTTTACCTTTCGTACATCGAAAAATCGTCGTCATAATCTTTCCGACCAATGAGACCATCTCTCTGTTTTTTTGGAAAATATTCATCTCAAGAAAACCTACGATTTTATTATTTCTTTTTTTGGTTTCCAGTGTTTAACAATGAAATCGTTTAGCATCGACGATGACAACTCGATGCGATATGTTATCGACAAATCGAAGCAGAAACAATCAAATTTGGATTTGGCAGAAAAGGAGTACCAAAACAAAATTAACTTATAAATAGATGTCAAATTTCTTTTGGCTCCATTAACATGGCAGCACCCTAAGATAACAACAGTTTACCTTATTAATGATACCGTCTGCCTTCAAACACAAGTATTTTTGAACAACCCTTATAATAACGATTTACTATGAAATGTGTTTTGATTATAAAAGTAATTTGCACTATTTATTTAACTAAGAAATAAAAAGAATATAATATAAGAATGTTATAATAAGAATATAAATAAAAATTTATTTAGATATTTATTTAGTGATGATATACCTTAACAAACAGTGTTTATATGAAAACTTTAACTTGGTACGTTTTAATTTATGTTTCTTTAAGCTCCTGTCTGTATTTCCATTTTTAATTTAAGTGTGAAAAATAAAATGAGTATTCAATTTTGCTTTTAAATCTTTCGAACAAATAAAAAGATTAAATTGTAGGTTTTCATCAGTTGCAGAAATTCAAAATAAAAATAAATGTATTAAGCGAGCTGCTGATTCTTAAGTAAGTAAATTCTTTAACAATAATTAATTTAATTAAGTAATTTCAGTAACTGTAAGAAAATATTCAAAAAAATTTAATATTATTAAAAAATGTATAAGAATTTCTCCACTTCTATATATTTCCTTTCGAAAATTTAAAAAGGAGCCCTTATTTAAGCTAATGGCTTGGAAATATTTCTAATAAAATTATTGTAAATGGTTAATTATGTCTAATTGATCTTTTGTTCTCCATGCATTAAATATTAAACATGCCGCATTTGAATAGGACATGATTTTTAGCTTAATAGATCCACTGATCCAAAAAAAAATGCAAAAAACAAAAGGAAAAAGCTGAAAACCGAAGAACTATAACATTTCAAGTAATCTCTCATCAATTCATTAAAACATACTTTTACACTCCTATTGCCATTTATACTTAATCTCCTTTGAAACCGGTCGTTCTTAGAATAATAAGATTTATTCTTCTAAGAACCACCTTGCTTTAATAAAAAAAATATCTCATTCAAACTGAGAAAAATATCTTGAAAAGAGAAGAAATAACCATTTAGCAGCAATTAAAAGTCGTCTGCTGCTTAAGAATTTTATTTCAATTGAGGAACATTCTTATTTTTGCTAAATGAAACATAAACTCATAAATCTTTTGAATATCTCGTCAATATTTATCTTTCAAGCCCTTAGGCTTTTATGATAGAAGGAGCTAATCAAAAGAGATGAAAAGGTCTTAATTACCTGTTGGTGACTACTTTTACGATCGCAGTTTGAAAATTTATTCGATTTTCGAGAAGTACATGTTATTGAAGAACATTGTTAACTTCCTATTCCTCCTGAGGGCGACTTTTTTAACGGTAATAAAATGTTCCGATACAATGCAATCTTTGTTTCAGATCAAAATCTCAGACCAAAGTTTTTTAGTTAACTATATTTTAGCTCTATATCACCTTTTGAGGTAAACGTATTCAAATATTTCAAGCAAGTGTTAGAACAAAAGATTACTGAATGAATCTTACTCGAAAGTTTTTCAATGGGAAATTTTTCTCTACTTTGCAAAGTAATCATCATATAGTGATGCAATCATTATTTACACACGCCACATTTATATTTTGGTATAAAAAATACGTCAGTATTTCTTTAATAATAATTTATCTGTAATCTAACTCAATTAAATGCTGTTCCTAAAAGTCAATCAGCGAATTACTTTTATTTAATTTGCATCCTTTTGTTAGAAATTATGTTTTATAATGTGATCCTGGAATTAGTTCTATTTTTAAAATAATTTCAACTACTCCTAAATCAATCATTCCACGATAATCACCAAAGCTCATAAATGTAAACAAACACTTTAAAAATTTCATTTCTCAATAATGGATTTTACTTTAGTAAGATTTAAACTCATTCCGGTGCTACGCTTGCCTCTTAAATTACTGGAAAAGTATACTAGCACTAAAATTAAAGTTCGATTTATTTACAGAATATTGTCCATCAATTCTTATCTGAGTTTTTTCTCTAATTACTCAAATATTTGATCTGTAGAGTCTTTGATTTTAAATGAATTCAAGCTTGAACATGGAAAAAAAAACTTACCTTAACTTTTGACTATATACTTGTTTACATTCGCTTCACTTTGAAACTTTTTTTTCTAGGGAATTTCTCATGACTCACCATGGCTCGTTAAATATGCAAATTAGAGAAAGGAGCATAACTTCCGCCAAATAGTTTCGGGCTGAGGAAAAAAAAGGAATTCTTTATATATTTAGCTTCTCTGAAAAGGAAACAAGAATTTTTAATGACAAAAATTGTATCAATATTTGACGATACTTGATGAATGAAATATGCTTTTAGAAAAATATATATTTTGAAAATATTTTCTTTCCTAAATATATTCATGTTATACATATTTGTATATTTTGTATAAAATTGCTTTTATACGCGTGAAATATATATATAAGTCATTATTATTTGAATTTTTCTTTACTTACTAAAATAGTAAAACCAGCAGTAGAAATTTAAATTGCCGGTACTGGGTCCTTTAATGATTCGAAATATGTGAAAAATATGTTTAAGCAGCAGTGCTTAAGAAATACATTATTTATATTCATTTAATGAGATAATACTAGTAATAATGTTTTTAACATGGTGTTTCAACTAAAATTTTCTTCAAACAGTTTGGCAATAATATCGTTACAAAATTTAAACTTTCTCTTTAGAAGCACTCATTTCCTATGTTCCGATTAGTTTTGGTAGAACTTTAACTTTCTTTTTAGCTATTTTATTTTATTTTATTATTTTGTATTCGTGTTTTGCTGCAGTAATAGTTAATTGGAATTTTCAAAATTCTATTAATATAAATTTAAGGGTAACTGGTAGAGTTAAAAAGTGTATAAGAAAGACACAGATAGAATGAGTTCCAACAACACGCAGGATGAATCAGAGCTTCAATTAAATAAATACAAACGCATTAAATGTTTCAGAAAATGTAGATCATATAAAATTAATTTAAAATTTTATATGATTTTATTTCTTATTAAAATTGTATTGTATATTTTCAATAGGGTATCAAACATTTTGAATGATCAGTGTTAGGCTAAGCAACTAATACGATTCTAAATTGTGCAAATAATTAATCATCTTTTATCTCTTTCTTACGTCTACAAAACTGATGAAATTCATGCCATCAACCTTGCATTTGTTTTTGGCTTAAGGATTATTAAAAAAGAACACTCTATTGTTAAGAAGCTGTGTCCTCCTGTGAATGTGAATATTCCTTCAGGGGCAGCTGGGCAAAATTATTTTGATGAAATTTCTCAGTGCAGCGTGTCAGGCGATGGAACTTGGTTACTTAGAAGACATTTGTCCTTGGGTGGAAGTATTAGAGTGATATCTATAGATACTCGCAATACTAGTTCTGGACTTTGAAATAATTTCAAAAATATGCAGATTGTGTCGAAAATTCTGAAGGCGGAATTCTTCATAAGTGCGAGAAACACGTGGAATCATCTAGTGCTATGCAACTTGACGGTGTCTATCGTATGTTTTGATCATCAATTTAGATAAAAAAAAATTAATAAATATGTACATTTTGAAGGGGATAGAGACTAAAAGTTTTGATGCTATTAGAAATATTTATGGTGCAAACAGTATCACAAAATTTGAATGCATTTGCCTTATTTAAAAGAGTGTTGGTACAAAGCTTCAAAATTAGAAATTAGTGGGAAAAGGTCTAGGTGGTCGAAGAAAACTAGCGGTTAGTTTTATTGATAAATTACAAAAAAATATTTTGGCATTGATGTCAGGTGTAACGTTAATAATTTAGAAAAGAAGAAAAATGCATTAATTTCTGCCTTTTCCCATTGCTTTTCAAACAGAAATTAGTCTAAGTGGACTAGAAGGCTGGAGCAAATTTCAACGAGTTACAGCGAATGGGATATATACAATATTACTGGTTATCGACAACTCAAAACCATTGTGAATATTTATTTATTAAGCCTTATCATATGACACAGTATCACAAGCATTTTCTGAATAAAAGTGCAAATGAAAGTTTTAATGTCATTCTGCGGAAGTTTACCGTGAAAGAAGTTTCGCTTCGTTGAGATGAGGAGCCATTTCACAATTTGATAAAGATTTTCAAAGATCATTCGATGTTCTGAATCAAAATGCATGTCAAAACGAATTTTTGGAGAGTATTTGCTCAATTTGGTGAAGAGAGGATAAGGGTATTTAAATATCGCTCCTCATGTAGAGAAATAACTTCCCAGGAAAAAAATAAACTATATGACAAAAAAAGAAACTTAATCAAAGTCGAGAAATGAAAAGGTATAAATGCAAAAATGGGGAATGAACCCTTCTGCATGAGTAATGCTTATAAGCGAACAATGAGTTAAACTTCAAATGTAATTTTTTAATATAGTCTTTTTTACTCATAATGTAAAATGGTAACTAAAATAAAATATAAATATATTTTCTTGAAACTTTCTGAACCTTTTATTTATAATGTTTTCTAGGGAATGTACTCATGCTTACAAAGTGACTATGTTTTTTTATGTTAAGGCCAGTTATTTAAGGAGCAGTTTTGTAAATATTTCCAATTTCCTATCATATTTCTTCGAATAGCTATAAATTAGTAGTTTTAGTAGAAATTTAAAATTTTTATACTTTTCTTCGATAAACTCATATAGACTATTTTAAAATTACTCTTATTCATATAAGTCAATGTATGCCGTTGGACTATTCACGGTTTTCTCTTCACTAACCTTGGGGACTTTTAGTTAAGATTGATTGCTTTTTCTAAACACCCTTTGCCCAACTAAAAATGAAACGTGAATATTTAAATTACAGGCAGGTAGAAATAAAGTAAAGCGAGGGAGATAGGAAGTATATAAGCTACGCTCAAGACATACATTAGAGGTGGAGTGACTTTAGCGTTTAACTGTTGTTCTATAGTCGAAGACAAGGCCTAGAATCTCTACGAATTATCGCCGGCTTAGTGTAGCCCAGAAGTCGAGACAGCCTCAACTCAGCTACGTTGGTAAAACTCCGTTAGTTTGATATTATTGAAACGAGTTAATATACTTAAGGCGATATTTTGGGGAGAGTCGATATACATTTGTCGTTATAGTATTAAATTTTGAAATAAATACAGTGTGTACGATCCGTCTAACGTCTCTTTGAATGACATTGACTTTTAGTGTTAGTACACTTAGTTTAGCTATGGCACAAGAGGCTAATAGGAATAATATTTCGTCACAAATCATTTTGATCTAAATATCTTGAAGTTTTAACAAAACTAAAATTTCATAATGTTTCACTCATATTTATAATATTTTAAAAAAATTAAGATAATTTGTGTTAAAATTATTCTTGACATAGTATTAATGCTTGAAGATATTGAATTTCAAATAAGTATTTATAAAACTTTAGTACAATATATTTTTTTATAAAAATACTCCAAACAAAAATTTATATCTTCAATAACGATATAAGCTTCTATAAAAGAACTTATATCTTCAATGAAGATACTGAAACAGTAAACAAAAATACTATTAGTTTGTACATTACAAATTTAAACTTTTGTGCAAGTTTTGTATTTATTTTAATATATATTTCTATAAACCTTACAACTAAAACTATTAAAATTTCATATCCATATTCTATGTACATATATATATCACTTTATTTAGTCAAAACATAAAAACACAAATTTTAATATGCATTGTTCCCAACTGCAAAATTCTCAGTACATCATTTTTTAGAGTGAACTACACTAACTTAAAATACTTAAGAACAAAAATTTAAAAAAAAACTGAAAGCTATTTATTTCATTAGAGTTATAACAATAAAAATGAATTTATTTTTAAAAACAAACA
Organism: Nephila pilipes; assembly: GCA_019974015.1. Lineage (NCBI taxonomy): Eukaryota > Metazoa > Arthropoda > Arachnida > Araneae > Nephilidae > Nephila > Nephila pilipes. Next base: position 21,368 of record BMAW01098439.1, on the reverse strand, counting down.
AACTTTATACTTAACTAATCATCTATGTCTAGATATGTAGTGTTCTAATAGATTACAATGTCACTTTGAAGGAATCTTGCTTTATTATTATTTACCATTTTCAATAACAACAATGACATTTCTTTAAAATCGTTTGTCGATAATGTATAATCGACGGTGCTATCTCACCGCCCCAAAAGGAACAATTTTCAAAATATCCATTTGTCACCATTCGAATTCCTTTTATATAGCAATTTGTCTTCGTTAAAACGACATCAGTTTTTTACGCTTTAGTAAATGAAGATAAACATTTTAAGTTTTTGTCGGAATAGATGGAGTGTTTACTGAACTTTATCTTCTTCCAGTCTATGTTTTTGGTATTTATTATGGTATTCTTAAGTACTTCTCACAGAAGTCAGATAATTTAAGGAATTGATTTAAAGAGTCGTTTGAATGGAAGGACATTTTAAAAATTTATCTGTTACAAATTAAGGATTATTCTATGTGTATGCACAGATTACTTGAAAGTGGATTTTTAAAAAAAATAACATTTAATTAGAATCGGATTATGTAGTAAAAAAATGAAAATTTAATTGGAACCGAAATCGGTATCTCTACAGGAGCCTATCTAAATTTAGAATTCATTATTCTTAAATATATTGTTAATTTTTTTTAATGGTGCTTTCCTGCATTCTTTTTTAAGAAGCAAGTAACACAAAATGTAAAACAAAAAGCCTGTTTAATTATACTGAATATATAATTACTTTTTAACTATTTATATTCCCTATGAATTTGATTCAAATTCATTGTTAGTTAATTTGCCTTAACTGAATCAGTATATTTAGTGCGATTTTTGTAAATTCGAAATTTATTATTGGTGAATGCAATCTTATTTTATTCTTGTCGATTTTTCTGGATACTAATTTAATTGAAAAAAGGTCACATAATCTTAAAAAAAAAGGAACAATACATATATTTTAACAATTTGTGTGAATGTGAATTTTATTTAAGGTTACATAATTTATCTGAAATATTGGTATCTTTACTGATATCATCAATCCATTTAAATAATGAGTTTACTTTCGAAGAATATATTTTTATATTCTTAATTGTAGGGCTTCTCTGCTTTACAGTAAAAAAAAAAACCATATTCCAGAATATAATTAAAATGTATATATTTAAGGATGTTACATGTAATTTTTTTACAACCATTTATGTTACATAACATGCTAATTGAAAAGTCCCCAGTCTGACACATAGATGGCGCTACTAGAATTAAATCCATATGTTTTTCAGTTAAAACTAACGCTCAAAAGATGCGTGTATAAATTTGACAGCTGTCGGATCATTAGTTTGTGAATTATAGCATTTTGAGTGAAGCAAATTTTGTTATTGTGAAAAAAGTGGATAAATAGGAATTTCGCGTGTTGATAAAATATTGCTTTTTGAAGGGAAAAAATTTAGTTGAAGCAAAAACTTAGCTTGATGCTGAGTTTCCGGACACTGCTCCAGGAAAATCAACCATCAAGGATTGGTATGCTAAGTTTAGACGTGGTGAAATGAGCACCGAAGACGGTGAATGCCCAAAAGAGTATGTTACCGACGAAAACATTAAAAAAAATCCACAAAATGATTTTGAATGACCGTAAATTGAAATTGAATGAAATAACAAATACTCTAAGGATATCAACTAAACGTGTACATCATATCATTCACGAATATTTGGGTATGAGAAAGCTCTGCGCAAAAAGGGTGCCGCGCGAGCTCACTTTTGACCAAAAAAAAATCCCCTAAAAACGGCCGCATTTGAAGAAAAAGAAAGTGCTGCTTCACCAAGACAATGCACCGTGTCACAAGTCAGTGAAAACGATGGTAAAAATCCATGAATTGGGCTTCGAATTGCTTCCTCATCCACCGTATTCTCCAGATCTGGCCCCCAGCTACTATTTCCTGTTCTCAGATCTCAAAAGAATGCTCCTTGGGAAGAAATTTTCGTCGAATGAAGAGGTGATCGCCGAAACTTAGGCCTATTTTGAAGCAAAGGACAAATCGTACTACAAAAATGGTATCGAAGAGTTGGAGGGTCGCTATAATAAGTGTTATCACCCTTGAAGGGAATTATGTTGAATAAAAAAAACTAATTTTGCCAAAAAAATGTGTTTTACTGTTTTAGGCTGGGGACTCTTCATTTGACCTGTTATGGATTTCATTTATTGTTAATATCAGATAACATAATTTATCTTTAAGTGAAAAACATTAGTATCAGTACTGCAATTTTTTTAAATTGGGGATTTGTTATCCTGAAATGTACAGATATTTTCTTCATTTTATATATGTTTAAGAAAAAAGTACCATGGAATATAATAACCTCCTCAGACCCAAGGTGAACTTTGAATCATAAATTTTAGAATAATTTGTAACAATCGGCACTCAATACATGAAAAAATACTGAAAAAATGTTAAAAAAAATCATTTTTTTTTTTTTTACTTTTGAGAAATTAATTCTCTCCTGGAGGAGATATTGGGACAAAGTGACATCATAATATTAATTTAATATATTTTTTTAATCTTTATTTAATGAGTTATTCATAATAATTAGCATAATGAGCATATTGTAAAATGACCATAATGTAATATTTGTATCACAAAATATTCCTGTCCGAACTGTTTGTAGAAGAATTCTAATTTCCAAAATTTATCATTTTTTTCTCTCTCTTTATCTTATGCTATTAAATAGTTTATCAATTTTAAGTTGCATATTATTGAAAACTTGTGACTTTCAAAAAAATGTTGTGTTCGAGTATGGGAGTTATAGTTTTTTCTGCCCAGTACATTCGAATTCTGGGAAATCTTAAATCAGACATAATTACAGTGATCAATAATTAAGTTTCATTTCATTTTCTGACAGATAAAGATTCTTTCCCGTATCCTTTGAATATCTATATTTGTTGAATTTAGTCAGCAATTAAAGAATATCATTCAGACCTGAAATAATCTTCAAATCGAGTGATTTTGATAAACATTGATCCAATGTCTCCTACAGGCGGCATTGCGTTCTAAATCCGAAGTGGGAAGATTTGAGTAAGAAATTAACGTTACATATAAAAATCAAGTTTAAGGAATTCAACAGTACGTTCAATAATTTTAGTTCATATATATAAAATTCAATAACATAATTTATCGTTTGCTTTAATTTTAATTACATGTAGCTTAATTGATTAACATAATTGAGCTAAAAAAATTTAAACATATTTATTTTAGATCATAAATTTAATGTACACCAAATAATAAAATAAATTATTAAAACTAGTTTAAGCAGCTAGATAAAAGAGTGGAGGGGGGTAATTCTTTGTTCAGAGGTACATGATATAAGGGATTTCAAATTGATGCATTTAATTTTAGAATGAAAATTTTTCCATTTCTCAATTCATTAGAAAGTAAATATAAAATTTTTGTATGCACAATATTTCTCTCCCTCAGTATGAGACTATTTTCTTAGACATGGAGGAACTATTGTTTTATATGAATCACTTTTGACGTACTAGATTACTATCAAATTTTTTATCCTTTGCTTCAATTTTAATTACATTTATCTTAAATATATTCAATTTAATAATGTATCGTTTACTTTAATTTTAATTCCATATTGCTGATATAATATACAATTTAATAACTTAGCATTTGATAAACTCGAATTTTGGAGAAAATACCGAATTTTTTTTTATTTATCCATTGAAATATTTGAAATCTTCTCTTTCTACAGCTATCTTCCATTTGTAGCTACGGTAGATAGAAATCAAGTTATTAGTATTTTAATAACAGACATTTCCTTTGTTTTCTGAACAAGTTTCAACTTTATATCCATTTTCTGAAGAATATAATTTTCAGTATGTTTACAATTTTTGATAGGTAATAACTCGATTTTTTTTCTTTATATATATAGAATTTGGTAGAAATGTTTTTCATATTATTCTTAAAATCCTGATCTACGATGTTTGTAATATATGGTATATAAGAGGATTTATTCACATTTTAATGCAAAAGAGTGGATAATTTTTTTTTAAAATAAAACCAAGTGTTGATACTTCGACTCTTATTAACTCTGCAAATAATGAGAATTATTGAAAAATCATAGTTCAAGCTCTGTAAAGGTGTCATATCAATACATATGCTGAATAACAATGTTATAGAAAGACTTTTCTTGAAAGGAGAATATTTTGAAAATGTGCTATTTTTTCTTATTTTATGCTAAAAATTTGCATTTTAAAAAAATTTTATAGTAAAAAAAGTTTTGAAATCCTTTTTTAAGTACATTCTAAGTCAGATAATAATAAATATCAAAAAAAAAAAATTATTCATTTATACGTTTTTTTTTCAAAATAATGGTTCCGAACGTAGTCGAATACCTTAATAATTTATTGTTTACTAAAATTGTAATTACATTTAGCTTAAATATATTCAATTTAATAATTTATCCTTTTCTTTAGTTTTAATTACTTGTAGATGATATAATATTCAAGTTAATAATTTATCATTTACTTTAATTTTAATATCGGAAATGTTTACTATTGTTCGTTTCTCGATGTTTCATCGTTTGCTTCGATTTGTAAATTTTAATTAAGTAATTAAATAATAATTATAAAAAATACTACTTGTGTGTCTAAATCTTTTCTTTGCAAAAATTTGCTTAGAACATTTTTGTTTTATTTAGTATTATATTTGTCTCTTTTTCAATCTTGAAACGCAAAAGTTTACCCTTCTTTATTTTGCTGTTTTAGAAGCAGGAGATTACCCACATTCTTATATTTAATGCAGCCTTTTACGTTTTTGCAAAGTTACGTTTGAATAGTTAGAACTACCATTGTGCACCAATTATTTTGTTCTATCTTTAAAAATTTTGTAAACACTTGAAAACGTGTGCATAAAAGTAATTTAAAAATTAAAATAAAAATTATGTTTTTTTTCTTATAATGCTATTTATTTAAATAAGTTTTATAATTTCCTTCTTTTCTGTATTGCATTTTAGAGAACTGGCAGGAGGTGCTAAATTTCTTGTTCCCCTAGGGCACTGAAAACCCCAGTTACGCGACTGGTCTTAAATTTTTTTCCACGGAACTAAATCTTTTCCAATATTCAAGAAGTGTTGTATCATCCAAGCTCACTTTATAATATCATCTATTATTTCAGAACCCCCAATGAAGATCTTTGCTCCAGTCCATTAATAGTTATGGATTTTCTATATACATTTTCTGAGTACATAATATGATGGACTCCATTTTCTTTTTACAGAGTTTAGGGACTTACAACAACTACAACGATTAATCAGTATATAAACTAATGCTACGAATGAGGACATCACATTCCAAATTTAATAAATTTTAAAAATGCTAAAATAAACTAATATAAGTTGTCAAGAGTTTCCCCTTCCTTGATATATACTTTACCTTCACAACAGTTTTCTTCTCAATAAAAAACTTCGAAGCTTCAAGGAAAATTCAGCCTGAGCTTAAGATATTGCCACTGTTGATTATTAGTTGACAAATTAAATTACTTTAATTATATTACGGCTATAATTAAATGATGGTAATTATTTCTATTTATAGTACCTAGCTCAAACCCCTTTCATTCTGAAATATAAAAAAAGATAACTCTTTTTCAGGGAAATTTGAAACGAAAATTGAAATGATGCTATCAGAAAGTATATTTTTAGATATGAACATTTATCAATTATTTAACGATATAATTATATCTCATTTAGTAATATTTGTTACATATTATTCTGTGAGTGACTATAAGAATATAGGGAAAAAATCTGAAAAAGGGTAAACTCAATTATTGTGCATAATGCTTAAAAGTATGTTAGAGTTCATGTAATATAAGCGTATCCGTAAAAATAAAAGACAAGAAGTCTTCAAAAAATTGTAGAACTGAACAAGATTGCCTTTCAAATTGTACTTTAAGATAATTATATTTGCTAATGGCATCCACAATTAAAATGAAATTATTATGTATTTGCAGACGATAAATTATGAATTACAAACAAAACATTAATTTTTTTTGTCCACATTTAAAGTTAACTGCTGTATCAAATTTACAAGCTAAATGATCTTATATTTATCGTTTATTTCAGAAACTAACTACACACTTTAAAAAAAAAAAAAAACGACGCACCAAAAAAAGGAGTTGACCGATTGTAATGAAATTTCGTATGCAACGACAATTGGAAAGAGCATGCAAATGATAAAAATTTGGTGTCAAATAAATGATTATCGGGAACTACAGCTCATCGAAACTGCGCCCTCAGCAGGTGTATATAAGAGACGATTCTCAATCTGATGGACAAAATTTTCTGTTGAATTGCGATTTAGGATACCTTTCAACGAGGGACAAAATGCCTTGCCGTAGGATTTGAGCTCATTACGAGAAACTGTCAGAGTTTGAAAGAGGTTGTATCATTTGTTTGATAGAGGTTTTTTGGGCAAATCAGAGAGTCTCTCATCATACAGGTCGAAGCAATGTGGTGATCATAAGATGCTGGCAAGAATGGGTGGACAGTGGTAGAATTCAACGTCATGATAGTAGCGGTCAACCAAGGAGTCCCAGAAGATAGGGAGGACAGAGTGATTGTCAGATCAGATGCCATAGCCCCTGATTCATCGTTATAAACCATCAGAAGGGTGAACCGCACACAAATGTCTACCATGACCCTTCATAGACGGCTGATAGAGCAAACACTACGCTTGTACCGACCACTAAGCCCTCTGTCACTCACGGTTGCACACGAGCCCCATTACAGTAGTGCTTGGGTCGATCAGGTTAGAATGATATTGACTGAGGACGTATAGTGTTTAACGATGACTCCCGCTTTCAAATGTGTCTTGACGATCATCGAAGACGAGTCTGGAGACGCCGAGGTAGCGTGCTGATCCTGCTTTTAATATTCCACGCCACACAGGTCCTCAACCAGGAGTTATGGTCTAGGGTGCCATTTCTCTTGGAAGTCGGACCTCTTTGGTCGTCAATAGATGCACACTTACAGCACTGCAGTACGTCGACGACATTCTGAGACCTGTTTTGCTGCCAATTCTTTTGTAGTACCTTGGCCTTATTTTTCAGCAAGATAATGCCAGACCACATACGGCACGTATTGCTATGAACTGACTTACAACTTGTCACACACTTCCTTGGCCAGCAAGATCTTTCTCCAATCGAACAAGTCTGGGATATGATGGGAAGCGACTGCGTATTCCAGGGAATATTGATGACCTAGCCCGACAATTGCAGCAAATTTGACAAGAAATACCGCAGAAGACCATCAGGGAGCTTAATCACTCTATGCCACGAAGTGTGATTGCTTGCATCCAGGCTAGAAGAGGTCAACACCTTATTGAGCTCGTTACACTGTAACTATTTAACTTTAAAATGAATCATTCCATTTTTCTGAAATCTTAATTATCTTCTGCTCTGTATATTATGTTTGCATCCTCCAATTTTTGTTTCCATCAGACAAACCCATCTTGGTGGGTCGTGTTTTTTTTTTTTTTTTTTTTTTTTTTTTTTTTTTTTTTTTTTTTTTTTGTTATAGATTTGTATTTAATTTTTTGGAAAACTTTTGTAAAAATTTGAAAGATAAAAGTAAACATACACATAATAAGCGTTTTAAGAATTTTTTTAAAAAAACTTTTATTCGAAAAATTAAATGACATGTATCTCCGAAAGTAAGCCTATTCGTGGATAATTGTAGAGTGTTTTATTTAAAAATATAATTCCGTATATGTGTCAAACCGAAAAAATGCAACATTTTCCTATTCATATATGTGACAAAGAAGATATAATTAAATATAACTATACATGCAATAAGCGTTTTAGGAAATTAAAAAAAAAAGTATTCTTCAAAAAATTAAATGCCATATAGCTACGAATGTAAGCATATCCGTAAAAAAAAGTAAAGTGCTTTTAAAAAATACTATCCAAAATTCGAATACCGTATATTAATCGAATCGGGGAAAGAAACTGTATCATTCTAATATGTTGCCAAGAAGTTATAAATATTTTGCATAAAATCACTGCAAGTTTAGGAAATCTAAGCTTAAAGGAAATGGTTACTTTTAAAATATAAGAAGTTTAATTTAGATCAAAATAATATTCCTTATCTATTTTTATTTTTATATGTATATTTCGATATGCTATTATAATTTCTAGTGATTATAACTTTTTCGTTAGTCGTGCAAAAAATTCGTTCTCATTGGAGCTTCCGTTTTGACAATTACTAAACAAATCAGTAATATAAGCAATTTCGAAACAAATAAAGTTATTTTTATAAGGAAAAACATAATTTCATTACAATCCTTTTTTCCAATATAAACATATATTATATGATTCAAAAATGATACAAATGTGCTATATTTGGCGATTTATCTCTAGCGCACTGCTCTCAGAAAAATAACTTACTGTTTTGGCGAAGAAGCGGTTCCGTATATAACGTAACCCTTGTAATTTAACTTAGAAAAAGTTTTAAAAAAAAACCCGCAGATAATACAGCAAGTACGATGTTAATTGTAAAAATTTAATGGGAAATTATTTAGAATGAACAGGGACACGCGGTTGGATGGAACGAGATTATTTGTTAAATTAGGAGGGGAAAGTGACTCTTTTAAGTATTCATATATATATGTTAAACTTTGCCTTTTTCATTACGCTATGAAGTATTATCATTAATTATTTATCTAATTATGTATAGTTTTATTTGCTTTCAAGAAAATTCGATTCTAATTTGTTTGCAGTATAAAAGGCACTTCTAAGCGCTTCTTATTGCCTGCTTAGAAGCATATAGAAACATTTTCACAAAGTTTTATTTTAAAAGCAATTTCATTTAGGTCAAGATTCATACATCGCCATGTGTATGTCTCTATATTTTTGATTGAAACAACCAGAGTCACACAGTCCACGGTACAAATTAGAGTATGTATACATTTTATTTTTCGTTGGAGTTGTCATAGATGAGCAAAAAAAAAAAAAAAAAAAAAATGGCTGCGAAAGTGATATGTTTAATTTTCATGTTATTCAAATATTTTTTTTTCAAACAAATATTCTGATGAATTTGCATTTACTGCTTTATCACGTCAAAAATATGGTTAAAGTTAAATTAATTGTTTATTTAACAAAGCAGTTATTTTTCCACAAAATGTATTGTTATGATTCAATTGATAGTTGCAAATATGCCTGCAATAGGTATTTATACGAAATATGGATCAACTATTGTTCTAAAAATTTATTTATATGAATATTCACTTTATTAATCCATTTTAGTTTTACCTAAACAATTCTAAATTTATAATTAAATTTAAAAATTTAATATATATACTCTAAGGAATCTACACACACACGCAAACACAGACATACACACTCATCTCTCTCTCTCTCTCTCTCTCTCTCTATCTATCTATCTATCTATCTATCTATCTATCTATCTATCTATCT
>BMAW01098415.1:0-19485 GCA_019974015.1 Nephila pilipes | reverse complement strand
TATATATATATATATATATATATATATGTGTGTGTGTGTGTGTGTGTTGTGTGTATGTTGTGTGTATCTTATATAAAAAATGTTTAACAACTGATTTAATACGTTAATGGAAATATTAAGTCTTCCTTATCCCCGAAAGACTGATTTTCCTAAATCTTCAGAATTCTCATTATTTATACAAAAAATGCGTTCAGCTAAATAGGAGCATGTTATAGCTATCAAAAGATTCCCACTAAAAATTGTAACATAATAAATGTTTTTTTTCATATTCAGTCAGAGTTCACATGTCACTGTTTTGTGCCATTGATTCGAGACAAGGAAGACTAAAAATAAAAAATAAGATTATTGGATACATATATAATATAATAAAATAAAAAGTTCGAATTTTTTTTCTTGCATGGCCAATACTGTCATATACTGGCATAGTTTAAGATAAATCATGTGGTACGAAGGTCGTTCAATAAGTTAGAAAACCCAAGAGATGGCGCTCGTAGCATCAAAAATGGCTTGCTTTTAGTAATCATCATGACTCACTTGAAAGCTGTCTCAGTTATTTCCATCACATTATTTCATTTTTATTGTCGATCGAAGCAAGAAACTTGGGTTGATTTAGAAAAAAAATAGAAAAAAGGGAGTTTTGAGCTGCAATTAAGCATTTATATTTAATAGGCTTAACAGCGGAAGAAATCAAACTGAATTGGATGAATACATCTGCTCCTGTATTTGCAATTGATTACAATTGGGAAAATGAGTTAAAACGTGGCCGTATATCCACAAAAGATGAACGTCGTTCGGGATATCCAGTGGAAGTGACTACTCCCAGAATGGTTGACAAAATCCCCGATATAGTTTTGAGTGATCAATGAATTAAAGTGCGCAAAATAATTGAGGCCACTAGCATATCGCAAGACATAGTGTTTTCAATTTTTCACGAAAAATCGGTTGTAAAAAAATTTCGGAAAGACGGGTGCTATCAGTGGAAAATAAACGCAATCGTGTGGTCGACTCTGAGGCTATTTTGGTGCTTTTTTGAACCAATGCTGACGAGTTTCTACGTCGATACATAACTGTGGATGAAATGTTTATACATTACTACACACCACAGACAAAGGAATAGTCAAAACATTGGGGGTTTCAAAACGAACGGGCTCAAAAGAAATCAAAGACGGTGAAATCGGCTGACAAAATGATGATCACGGTTTTTTGGGATGCACGTGGAATCATCTACACCGATAACTTAGGAAAAGGATTAACAATAACTGGAGAGTATTATACGTTGTTATTGACCCAGTTGAACGAAGATATAATAACAAAGCGATCTTCTTTGAGAAAATGATCTTCCAACAAGACAATGCACGGGTGCACACCTGTGCAGATTCGATGGCCAAAATAATGGAATTAAAGTTAGTGTTGTTACAACATTCACTGTATTCACCGGCCCAGTGACTTTTTATTTCAGACCCAAAAGGGTTCTGCAGCAATTCACCGAACGAGTTGTGCCCAGAGCAGATGCACTATTTTGAGTTCCAGAATCTTGCCTTTTTAGATAGCCTTAAAATGCAGGAAATCCTGGAAAATTATAGGGCTGAAAGGAAATTGTGTTGAAAAATAAAATGATGTGTGTATATATATATATATATATATATATATATACCTAAAATAATTTGTTTTTCTTTTTTAAGGACTTATTGAACTACTCGCAGACTCGATAGCATTTTCTTGATTCTAATGGTTGGTTTATTAATACGAGAAAATATTTTTTGGCTATTCAGGTACAAATTTAACAAGGATCAAGTTCTCCATGCTCTACCAACCGTAGATGTCCGAGGAACAGTATTAGAGAAAGATTGTCCTTTAACAGTGGATTTCCCGTGTCGTCCAAAAAAATATCGAGCGTACAGCGGCTATTGCAATAATGTCCAGAATCCTCGATGGGGAAATGCAAATACTGCTTACGTACGATATCTAAGTCCAGATTATTCAAATAGTGAGTATGAATTGCATGACATTTTTTTAGATATTTCATTCTTGTTTATTCGGTAAATTCACATTGATAGAACTTAAGCAAAAAAGCACCTCTTGACTAAACCATTTGGTATCCGAAAAAGAGGGAGACCAAAACTTGGTGGATTGACTGCCCCCCAAAATACTTAAAAACTATTAAAAAGACAAGTAGAAAACCTTTGCCAAAAACAGGACGGCACAGAATGGAATTCTGAAGAAGGCCGAGGCTCATCCGGTTCGTCACGCCAGTGAAGAACTTAAACATGCGTTTTTAAAAATTCACTTAACATTTTGTTCCTTTAATTTCACTGGAAAAAATATTAAATACGTGAAGTTATGGCATAATTTTTCTCTATACAAAGTATTTTCTAATTTTGTTTATTTTCCATTAATAATAAGAATTCTGCTTGTTTTATTAAGAAACTTTTTTTTTCTCTTCAGGGTATAATAAACATCTTTTTTAATTTGATAACGAAACATTTAAAATTTGTATCAATAAAATATGAAGACGTTTTTATAATATGAAATCTTACGAAAGAGGATTATTAATTATGCTTATTTTTCTAGATGGAATAGATATATTTTATAATACATATTACTTAAAACTGAATTACGAATTTAATAAGAAACATAAATATTTTGAAAGTAGTAATATTTAATTTATCTTTAGTATAATGAAATATTATAAAAATATATGTAAGATATATGATACATTTCATCTTTCTTTATACTTGAATTTTTATTCCGATGCCCCATATTTTCATCTTATGGAGTTTGATTTTACTTATAATAAGACTAAATGACGTTAAAATGTCCCAAATGAGCAAACGTTTTTTTGTATCTGATTAAATTATATTTCTTTCAATATAACTTTATTATATATAAGATTCCTTGTAAAGTTAAAGTTGCTTTTAATGTTCTTGAAATTTTTTTTTTATTATTGAGCTCCTTCTTCACCTAATAGGTGTTTAATATTTTAAAGATTGTATTTGTATTTAAACTTTACAGGCGTCAATAGTCCCAGACAATCAACCTCAGGGGGACTTTTGCCAGGCGCTCATCATGTCAGTGGTGCTGTCCACTCTGACTCTGAAAGACCTCATCCTCATTTAACAGTTTTCCTCGCCATTTTTGCCGAATTCGTCTTTCACGACATCTTCCATACTTCTCAAAGTGCAGGTACAGTACAATCGAATGGATCAATTAAGTATGCGTGTTTTAAAGGTAAAATTTAATCTTCTACCAGTCAGTTTTTAAGACAAAATTTTGAAGTAGGCGGCAGCAAAAAGTATTGAGATATATGATGCATTCTACGAGAAGATAAGAAATGTCCTATACTGCACAATTCCGTTAGGTAATGCTAGATACAACATTAGCAGGTGTAACATCCAGGGATCGCACCTAATTCTCATTATGAGATTCTTAATATACTAAAAAATAAATAGAAAACTTATAGTATATTTACTCTCAATATATATTCTTAGTATATTATTAATACTTATTTAATATATTTATTCTTAAATATACTTAAAAAAAGTAAACTGAAAAGATTAACATATATTCCATGAATGAGGAACTGATTTTGTCTACGATTTTTGTCTCTTTCTAATTTCGAAGCACGTAATAGTCCTACGTAACAACAAACAATACTTTATTACCTCTAAGACTCAAATATGCTTTACTCCTACCCAGTAACATTTTTGACATTTTTACAAAGTTGTTTTGATACTATTTTGGCGTTTAATTGTGCGAAACCTTAAAAATATACGCATAAAAGTGCTTTAAAAATTAAAACCATTTAAAATTTAAAAAATATATATGAATTTTTTTTTCTTAAAATGCTATTATTCTAAACAAGTTTTTTTTTAAAAAAAATCTTTCTCTTCCTGATTGCATTTTGGCAAACAGAATGGGTGAGGAATCTTCAGTTGTCCCCGTGAGCTGTAAACCCTAGCTACATCTCTGATCAAGAATCATTATTCTCTTTCTAAAAATATTTCAAAACTGCAATATTAATTAATAGCTAATAATAATGAAATGCATTAGAGTGGAGTAATTAAATCCAGATATTAATAAGGGTTTCCGAAAGTTAGAATCTGAATGTCTCTAAAAAAGAGAAATTAATGCTGAGTGCAAGAATACTTACAGAAGATTGAGAGTTATCGAAGCTCCGTATTACAAATCATGATGTTGTATTTCGCAAACATAGACATTAATATAAAACTTTAAAGCTGGGCTTACATTACGGGGAATACACTCGCATAGCTGTCTTTCAAGGCAAGCTTACATAGCTTCCCACTCCGAACGCAACATACTCGACAAGCAGTTGAACTAGTATGCTGCACATAGAACAATTGAGCTAGTATCCTCGCCTTCATGCCATGTACAATCACGTGACATCTCTGTGAGCAATAAGTGAGTTAACGTTGGCGACTTGCACACGACGATGCACATGACCCAAGATATTTATGGAAAGGCATGTACGTCTGTGCCGGTATAATAATTAAATCATCTAACTGTCATGTACTTCATCCCACTTACGATTCTTTTAGACGAGTGAAAACTCTTGCAACTGTTCGGTCAATCAGAATATTAGCTTTCGTAATTTAAACCTAGCGGTATGTTAAGTATCCAATTGCTTCCCAAAGCTCTTATCCTTAATTATCTCTTAATAACTTTCAATGTTTTAATACAATTGTTTTTTCTTTTACATATCTACAACGGGACGAAGTTAAATTTAAGTTCAATAGCTAAAATGGGGAAGTAAAATCTTATAAATTTCTATAAACTCCGTCTGAGGAGTTTATATGCCTTTATAGGTTAACGTAATCTATTTATTTGATCTTCACATATGGTTATAGGTTACAGAGGGCATAGAATACGATGTTGCGGCGTACCAAAGAACTTTCTTCATCCAGAGTGTTATCCAATAACTGACGATAATGCAACGAGCAAGCAGAGTTTCTGCGTCAATTACGTAAGATCTTCTAACGTACCTCGGGCTGGATGTACCCTTGGACCGCGTGAGCAAATAAATCAAGTGACTTCTTTTTTGGATGGTTCTGCAATCTACGGGTCTTCCGAAGAGGAAGTGAAGCGTCTGAGAACTTATAAGCATGGTCTTCTAAAGACCCAGGAAGGATTAGAACTTTTGCCGCCAGATACATCAAATCCTCACGATTGCAGGGAGTCTGATTCGCGTTACAAATGTTTTTTAGCTGGTAAGTATAATTTTTCTTAGCTTTTTTTAATTTTTTTTTTAAAGATGTGATTAAGTTTGACTATATTAAATCGATTACCCTCTCTTGTTTTTAGCGTAGCAAGGTGAAAACGAATATTTTTTTATTATAATAAAAGGACGAGTATAAAATGTAAATTTTTAAAATGTTTTTTTTTTAAATTAATAGAGAACGTTGTTTTACAGTGCAAATATTTATTATACTGTGACTTTGGGCTATTCGCGATTTTCTCTTCACTAATCTAAATTTTTTTTTGGTAATTTGACTAAATCAAAATCTTGCAATTTGACTCCTTGCAACACCTTGTCAAACAAATGAAACGTGATTAGGTAAATTATATGAAGATAAGAAGTGTAGTGAATTGAATTAGAGATAGTGATATATAAATTAAATAGAACTTTAAGAAAATACAGGAGAGGTAAAGGATAACGACAAGCTTATAGATGCGTGATTGAAGAGAATAATCGTAATTAATCGTTTCTATTGATAGCAGTTGAAAATGACTCCTTACCAAAATAACAGGAGTCGAATTTGGTATAATAGAAAAGTGTTTAAATTTGAATGAGGGATTTGGTTCAACTAAGACTTCATTATTTGAACATAAATTAGTACTAACTGAGTTAAGAAGGATTCGAGACAGAGCGATCTTGCATATTCTTTGATAAATTAAAAAAATGTGCTATCTTCATACGTATCTTCAATTGGAGTTTTGAACTTGTTGACCATTTAATTACACTTTAAGAGGACTGTAGAGTTAAATGATGAAGGAAATACGTCACAATACTAGTAGACTATTTAAACATACACGAATCGGCTATTTCATGTCATATATGAAACATGCAATTGTTCAAAATTAATTTTGGAAAATATATAAAATATTAACAAATTTATAATTTAATGCAAATAAAACATAGTGCTTATTATTAATATCAATAATTAGAATAGTAATTTATAACTATTTCCATGACGAGCTATAATTCATTTATTTCGGAAAAAAATTTAAGACTCCTTAAATCACTTTCACCACACAAATAAATTCAATGAATTTACACGAACTGTGTGCTTACGATACCGCTTTTGAATTATTACCTTTAAATCAGCAATTCAAAAGTCATTCTCTTAATAATTTATGTATGGTTTCAAAAACTGTAGGAATTTTGAAAATTCTGAGAAAAATGTTTAAAAAGAATTAATCTTCTGAAGCATTTTTTTAAAGTTCTCAAGTTGATCATAGCTTGCCAATTAAATACTAAATATTCGATTCGCTTTGTTTGATTTTTTAAACAACGCACTGAAAGCAACACGAGGGTTATTGGCGACAGACCTCGGTCAAGTGGAATGAACAATACCTGTGCTGGCACCCCCTCTTCTAACTTCCACACCAAACCATGGGAGAAATTTGGGCCGTGACAGATTTAACGTGCATCAGCCCCGGCTACACGACGGGTCTTTAGTAACATCAAGGTTCGAAAACCGATAGCCACAAATCCGTGACTATGACCACTAGGCTACTTAATATTAAAGCAAAATATTTTCCGAATATTTCTAATTTACGCCAATATCCCGTCATTCTGTAGGAGATGTTCGAGTAAATGAAAACGTTGGATTGATGGTGATGCATACCCTTTGGGTTAGAGAACACAACCGAATTGCTCGCAAATTAGCAGAAGTCAACCCTCACTGGACAGATGATCATTTGTTTGAAGAAACTAGAAGGATTATAGGAGCTGAGGTAATTTTCTACTTCTATCTTTTCTTTTTTATTTATTCGTTTACTTTTAAGTTGTATAAAACCTTAATATCATTTTATACAAATAAAAAGAAATGATTATGAATTTGATTTATTTAGTTTACGTTAACAAAATGAATAATGATTTTTAAAACGGTATAAAAATAAGCTTTTTCAGCTATAATCTAACAAATTTAGAGTGATCTAACATATAAATTAATAGATTTCTTCCTCAAAATGATGTATTAATTACAATTTTTCAAAAGTTGTGTCATTCTGACCTTAAAAGGTAACTTTTTGCATTGGTTTCTATTATATTTCAAAATATATCCATACATTCGAAGGTCTATTTCAAACAATAAAATCAAATTTAATTAGCGAAAACAATAAACGATAGGAAAATGATTGGATAATATTAGTACCATAAAAAAGAATGTTAGTAAACAATAAATATTCAATCATTTTTCCTTTTAGTCCATTTTTTCTTTCCTCAGTTTTAAATACGCATTTTCTTCTATTTATTTCGAGGCATTATGTAGAAACTTGTTTCTAATTTTTAAACATATTTCACATTATTATGGACGCTTTAATTCCAATATTTATTAACGTTACTATTCAAGGAGATGCAGTAGTCTAAAAACGATTGTCATACATAATTATTAATTTTGCTTTTATAAATACAGTAGTACCTATAGTAAGGGAGAGAGATACCTCTGAATTTGGGGCACCTGTATTTAAGGGACAATTCTTTTGATCCCGGTCACTTTGAATGTAGTATATATATTTACCTCTTTTTAAGGAATAGCTTTATTTAATTAACAAAATATCTGGTTCGGTGGGTTCCTTTATTGGCAGGCACTACTGTAGTTAAGTTCTTGATTCGCATTTGCCGCTTTACTACGCTTTCCGTGTGAATAATTCAAATTTTTAGTTAAAATAACCGAACCCTTTCATAGTCTAGTATCTGTGTTATGATTTTATAAATCTATTGAATAGCACGATTAGATATTAAAATTTCTTCATTTCAGCTTCAACATGTGACGTATTCCGAGCTGCTTCCAGCTCTTCTTGGAAACCAAGTCCTCAGACAATTCGATCTTCAGCCCAGAGACGATTCAGCATTTTACCACGGATACGATATTAATTTAAACCCTGGGGCTTCGAATGCCTTTGCTGCTTCTGTCGGAGCTTCTTTCTATTCCATGATGCCATCTCACTTCTTTCTTTATTCTCAATCTGTTGGACTCAAGGACAGATCGTCCCCAAAACACGACACTGTCGGATCGATGCAGATCAGCGAGACACATTTTTATCCAGAACCTTTGTATAAGGAAGGTACTTTGGACCAAGTCCTTTTGGGAATGACCAATCAAAACGCTCAATCAATGGACGAGTTTATAACAAGGGAGATGAATAATAATTTGTTAGACGATGCAGAAGAAAGTGAGTAATATTCAGAAATTTGTAACGGTGTTTTAAGTAACTTATTCAGGCTTAGCACTGAATGGCGGGATAAACTAGTTTTAAAGATTCACCTTCTTCCGTAGTTGAACTGAGTAAAAACCACGATTTCTACATAAAATCAAAGTAAAAAATACTAAAACCTATAAATTAATAAATAACGAAGCATTGCGAAAACACATAGAAGTCCAATAAACCAGATATTCAATAAACATGAAGAAAGCAGGTTCCCCAAAAGATAAAAAATCTAATTACATACTACAAGCTACTTTAATCAAAAATGGTGAAAAATTATTAAAAGTTCAAATTCTAATTTTTCGGGCTTTCATTATTTCATTATAAGAATAAACTATAACCATTAAACGATATTATTAGTTGAAATAGATACATAACGTCGTATATTCCTTGAAAAGTTTAACATTTATTGCAAAATCAAAACATTAGATATTT
The DNA here is from genome assembly GCA_019974015.1 of Nephila pilipes. Lineage (NCBI taxonomy): Eukaryota > Metazoa > Arthropoda > Arachnida > Araneae > Nephilidae > Nephila > Nephila pilipes. Next base: position 10,602 of record BMAW01098415.1, on the reverse strand, counting down.
CAGTAATAGTGAGCTTAACTATTAATAGTATTTTCATTTTTTTTAGTTTATTACTTAATGCATAAAATTGTGGTTTAGTTTCAGGAATAATTTTTCAAATGAAGATTACTATAGCACTTGAAAAACCAAATCAAAACTCGAAGTTTTTCAGTCATTTTCAAAAATAAATTTGCGTAGTAGATATATAAAGCGAATCAATCGCACTACTTTCTTCAAATATATCCACAAAGTATACCACACAGCCAAAACCATATATCCACTTAAGGCTTCTAAAAGAATTAATTGAGAATTTCTTAATGTTTGTGATAATAGTCGCATATTATGAATACAATTTTCAAAAAAGTCGCTTTCTTTAACGGTTGAGGCATTCGAAATTTGTCCAGAAAAGCAAAAGATGCCGCCATTTGAAGAAGTTACGACATAACATTTGCCAAACATGTTGAGGGGTATTTTTTGGTTCTGTAAATTTGATGGAATCCAAGATCTGTTTGGATGACAGACAGATGATTCTATGAAGTTTCCTAAAATAGAAAGTATTGTATGAATCAGTATAATATATTTGAATAAAAAAATAAAGAGAAACAAATTTGTTATCGAAACTTTAGAATATTACTTTATTCCTAAGAAGTAGGGAAAATAAATCATAGTCAACAGTGATGGAAAAGGAAAAAAAGTTTCACAAATATTCTGTAGATGTTTCTTGAATGTTTGATATACATTTCGAGATCTAATCAGTAGCGATTTCGATCATAATAAAATAATTCAAAACCTATCATATTACGAAGTTTTCAGTGTTGTTTTGAATGAACATCTCTCTCTCTCTCTCTCTCTCTCTCACACACACACACACACACACACACACACACAAACACACACAGGGTGTTTCGAAACTTATGGACAAAAATTTAAGGGGTGATAGAAAACATCTAAACAAGAAATTTTCATCCTTCAATGCATAGGCGGAGAGCAAGCCGTGAACCGTTAGGCGGCGCTGTAATGGAAAGTAACACATCGATCAATAACTTCAGAGACTAACTAGATGGTAATAGTAAACCACAGTAACCAAGTCTTTCTAGATACTAACTTGAAACGTGAAAATTTTAAGTCGATCGGACCAGGAAAAAGGTTTTTGAAGATGGAAGTGGATTTTCCAAGTGTCGCTGCCGATTGCTTTGATGGAACAAAAAGCAACGAGTCGATGATTCAGAAAGCTGTTTATAGCTATTTAGCAATAAAAATTTTTCGAAAAAAGGGGTGAAAAGTTAGACGATTGTATCACGCCTAAGTGATAAACAAAAGGTGTTATGTTGATGAATAAAAAAAAATTTTGCAAAAAAAATGTTGTTTTCAATGTTAGACTCGGGAGTTATTGATCGATGTGTTATAAAGTGCGAGTTTTGTTACACATTGTCATTTCTATCGTTTCTGAAGGTATGATCTACAGCTCCATCTGGTAGTCACCTGGACTGCTTGCTCTCTGCCTATGCATTGCATGGTGAAAATCACTTGTTTGTTTAAACGTTTTCGGACAGATGATTTCTTCGGATTTTTAGCTGCAACAGAGCTCGAACCCACGACTCGACGGAAACAACACCAGCCGCGAGTTCGCAACCATGACCACTAGGCTACCGGGGCCACCACTTAATGCTCAAAGTAATTTCATAGGCATTTAGCAGCTTGACTTCTAAATGGATTTTAGTATATTCAGTAAATGGATCATATCCTAGTTGTATCTTAATTCAATTTATGCTACAATTTGAAATGTCTTTAATTTGTTGAAGAACATTGTAACTGAAATTCTATTCTAATCCGTATTCAAAATAGCTTTGAAAAAATTTTAATATTAGTTTTCGATGACTGAGGATAGAAGTGTGCTCTGTTATAGATTATAATTTGCATAACTTTGCAGTAACTATTCTTAAATTACTTAAAAAAAATTCCTATGTATTGATTTTAATTTTTATTTTGTTTTAGGAGGACAAACTGATTCGTATGTGAAAGGTTTTAGATGTGTAGCAATTGCATAGTAATATTTTCATTGTGACTGGCTTAATTTAAAATCTTAGACCGCAATTTCTATTCTGTTTCAAAAAATTTTCTTTCTGAAGTTATCTAGTTTTCTTCTGTAATGAACTTTGCCGCATTCTGTGCCAAAGTAGAAGGGTTTTAAAGAGTTTCATTCAATTTTGATTCAGTTGAAAATAAAAGACTACATAAAATATCTGATACATTCAATTTTCAATTATATAAGTGAGGAATCAATTGCTGTTAAGGAAATTATTCCTGTTAAATGCTTTCCTATAGCTTAAATATAAATATCTTTAATTGCATTTAGTTAATTTAGTTTTAATTCCATTTAGTGTGTGTTTATAAAAAAATGTAAATAAAACTGAATACTTACTATATATATACTAAATTACTTATAAATATATTAAATTCCACTTAGAACTTAATTTTAAATGATTCAGCCCATGCAAAAATCACAGCTTTCCGTCCACACCTATCGTAATTGGTAAAAGGAAAGCTGGTTTCTATTGGATCATTTATACTAGTGTTATGAATATTTTGAGAAACTATGTAGTTATATGGAAAGAAATTTTCTCTTGTGAAAGCCAAACTAAGTTTGTTGAATTACAATATTCTGAAAAATTTAATAAACGTTTCTTCGAACTCAAGTTAAAAGAAATCCAAGTAGCAAGAATTAGTTCATATAAAATTATCACGAGAAATTGTTATCAACTTATAGCCATCGTTTTCTCAAGAGTAGCAGAAAATGTTTTCAATAAATTTATAAAAGATTAAGCAAAAAAAAAAAAAAAAAAAGGTTCAAATGATTAATTTTTGAATTAGTCTTGCCATTTTTATATTATATATTTAAAAAAAAATGAAGGTATTTTCATACATTTGTTTTAGGAATTGATCATGTCTTATGAGATAACGTAGTTCAGGTTTTAACATTTTTGTTTTAAAATGAACTTTTACTTTTTTATTATTAAAGTGTAGTAGATTTAAGAAAAAAATTATTTTTTAAAACCATCTTTGTGTTTGTTGAAAAAAAGAAGAAATATCAAATTTAAAGGAATTATTTACTTATCCTAAAAGTAGAATATATAACTCTGTTACATAGAATTGTGCCCTAATTCTACTTTTTAAAACTCTGCCGGCGTATTTTAAGCTACTGATAAACGTTCTTATGCGTTTAATGTGCTGTATTAATTAATAGAGTAAATACCAAATCATTATTTTTAATCACATGGATTGATAAAAATAAATTATTTTTACCGCATCATCGTATCTTATAAATTATGCTTATTTGATATTTGAAAATCATCTTTTTTAAATTAAATCTTCATAAATCTTTTAATCTTTAATCTTTTATTAATTTTTTTAAAATTAAATCTTTTTTTTTTTCTATTTATAATGGAAATTCTATTGATAAGACAACACTATATTTTTATTAGTTTCTTATTTACTCACTTGTGTTTTTCTGCATAGTTCTGTTTTTATGATCAATGAGTAAACTATTTGTTATTAATGTTACAATGAGCCAAGAAAAGTATTTCATTTCAAATTATCTTTCACTCATTTTAAGGCGAGCACTACGAATTAAAAGAAACTTTTCTTATCTTTTCAGGAATGCAAATATTATATATTTTAATCAAATGCATTAACATATATTAATAAGGCCCGGTATACTAGGAATTTTAAAAAAAAAATTAAACAATGAAGGGGAACATGAAACTCCTTTTATTGTTGGAAAAATAACTTTCGTTGTATATATTTTTTTCCTTTGTTATATGCTATGTAACAGTCACAAAATCAAAACAATAGCCATCTATCGAACTGCTTAAGTTTGATGAACATTTAAAAAAAATAATAATGTTTCAACAATATGACAGATTATTATTTTTAAAGATTTAGTTGCATTTATATTTGTGGATTTAAATATTTATTAAACACTCTATAAGCCTGATTAAGTAAAATTTAATATTGCTTTGAGTATTCAGTAGAAATTGTATAGTCTTATTGAAATTTTGACATCAATACACAAAAAGCTATAGGAAACTAATTTAAAAATTCTTAATGTTGATTTTCTTTTACTAATGCCTTTCATTTTCTTTATATTTTCCTTGTTGGTAATTAAGTAACGAGACTGACACTGCTGCAAAAGAGGTACGCATGCGCTACACACCAGCGACCGACAGCTATTCAGCGTGAAGCCTTCTCTTTCGAATACAATGACTCTCGTTTCTGTAAACAAATCCGTACACCCTTAGTCTTCGTTTGCATCTAAGGTTTTTTTTTTTATGTTTTTGTTTCGTCGGATAAATGATAAATGAGCAATGACTTGTGAAATTTCACATAAAACTTGGAAAAAGCCATTACCAAAACGTATAATTTATTGAAAGAAGTGTATGACAATGAATGATTATTGCGTTCGCGTGTTTGCGAGTGGTTTAAACGTTTTCAAGATGGCTGAGAAGACGCTGAAGAGGATTTCCGCCCGGGTCGCCTTTCCACATCAAAAATGGAAGACAATATCAAAAAAATAGGTAATCTGGTTCGATCTGAACATCGGTTAAGTATTCGTATGATTGTTGAGTCTGTAGGAATTGACAAGGAATCTATTCTTCAAATTTTACGTAACAATTTTAACATGCAAAAAGTGTGTGCTAAAATAGTGCCTAAAATTGTCTTTTTGAACAAGAAGATCGTAAAAATGTTTATGCTGACACTTTGAATGCCATTGAAAATGACCCAAACTTATTGGAATGGACAATAACGTGGGTCAATAACTTGGGACGGGTTTTCTTACTTATGATCCTGAAACGAAGTGCCAATCTCTGTTCTGGAAAAACCTATCTTCACTCCCCCCCCCCCCCAAAGAAAAAAAAACTTGAATGAGCAAATCAAAATTTAAAGCAGTGATGATTGTTTTTCCGATTTTCATGGAATTGTGAGCCTTCACAAGGTTCCTGAAGGTCAAACTATTAATCAACATTACTACCCTCATGGTCTTACTGAACATGTGAAAAAATGAGGGTGAAATAACGCATTGTTTGTCAAGAGGTTTCTAGGACAAATACAGCATCTCACTGTTAGCCGCCCGCCGTATACACCGGATCTTGCGCAATGCGACTTCTAACTGTTACAGAAGGGGAAATCTGTATTAAAGGAAACAAGATTTGAGTCCGTTGAAGCTGTGAAAGAGGGAAAAAAAAAAAAAAAAAAAAAACACGGCTCGCGTCCTGAAGGAGCTGACGTCTTCCAGCACTGTTTCGAACAATGGAAGATTCGCACAGAGCGTTGTAGGGACAGAGGAAGGGTGTATATTGAAGGCGATAATAAGTAAATATGTATAAGTCTGAAATAAAATGTTTTACAGTGTCAGTTTCATCATTTAATATCCACACCTCGAATACTAACTTATTTTAAAAATGAGTTTAAAGCTTCGTTTTCAAAACTTTTAACTTTAATATAAATATATTTTCTTTTTCTCTGTGAATTAAATTTTGAATAACAAATTTCGCATATAAAACAGCATCATACGCATGCGAAAAAAATAATGAATCAAATTAATAATATTAGCCACCCAAGGGACTATTGTTTTAGGTGGGGCGTTTTGGCGTACCAGATCACTTTTCAATTTTTTTTTTTAATCGTTTGCTTCAGTTTTAATTACATTTAGCTGAAATATATTCAGTTCATTTGCTTTAATTTGAATTACATGTAGATGATTTAACATTCAATTCAATAATTTATCGCTTCCTTTAATTTTAATATCGGAAAAGTTTACTATTATCCATTTTTCGATATTTCCTCATTTACCTTAATTTTTATATTTAAAGGAGTAATTTAATTATAATTATAAAAAAAATCATTCCTTAGATGGCTAAATCTGTTCTTTGAGAAACTTTGCATAGAACTTATTATATGCTTTTGAAAAAATGATTTTACTTGAAACAAATTTACTACAGTGAAAGTAAAACTATTTGGAAAAATTTAATTAATAATCCTGTATTTCATAAGACACAAAGCAAATAAGAAAAATATGCTAATCATTTAATTGTGAATGCAAATAGTGCTGAATTTCAGGTATAAAATCACATAGATCCTTTAAATTTGCTATTTTATTAATTCCTTAATTTTTCATATTAAATTACGATATTTTAATAACTCAGAATTAATGACTTTTTGTGTTTATGATTTTTAATATGATGCATCAACATCCTTCCAAATATAGCTAAAAAAGAAGGTGGTGATATGGATTTAGCCGCTTGGATAATTCAGCAAGGTCGAGACCACGGAATACCCAGCTATTTGGAATGGAGAAAAGTTTGCAGGCTTACTCCTACAATTCACAATTTTACTCAACTTCGACAAATTATGAGGAATGGAGTTGCGCAGAAGATCGCATCAGTTTACAAGTATGTATCTGTTGAAAATCTTCGAACATAATTATGAAAAAAAAAATTCTACACCATGAAAGTGTTTTCAAGAATACTAGTTTAAAATGAAGTATAGGGTGCAACTTAATAAATTTAGCAGGGTTTTTTTTTTTTTTTTTTAAATTTTTTATTTTTGAGATAGGTAGACAAACTATTTTCAGGATTACTAAAGAGTGTAATGTCTTAATGATTAGCATAGTTAAAGATTACCAGAATAAAATCCTTATCGAACAAAAACAATCGCTGTAACAGGCTTGCAACCCATATTTCTTTTAATTAAATGATCTCAATAATTATGTTGCAGTATATCTGAGATAAGATATATTCTGCTGTTTAGTTCTTTATGCCATTTTGTTAAATTTTTAGTTTGGTTTGAATCAACTTTGCTCAAAAATTACAAGAAAGATATTGGTGACAGACAACATAATGTTTGACATTTAAGGTCAATATTTATTCATTTAAGGACAATACCTAGTTTTATAATGATGGGCTATTCGCGTTTTTCTGTTAATTACCCTGAGAGATGTTTATAGTTCAATTTTACCAAAAATAAAACTTCGACCCAATCAAATGAAACTTGAGTACGCAAATTAATTTGATTAAAGAAGTGTAATGAAAATGTAGTAAAAAACGAAAATATAACTCATGTCGAAGGTTGTAAAAAGGTAGGAGGAGTGAGAAGGAATTGAATTGAACGAGAAAATATTTGTTCTTGTGTGAAACATAATTTGGTATTGCAAAAGAGTAACGGTTCGACTCTGCCTGGTTAAAAGAGAAGATATTTTGGTTTATTATTACAACGTAGTATCCAGGTAAACTTAGTATTTCTTATTTTAACAGACTTTTACTTGTAATTTAAGATGATGGTAGACAATACAGATGCCCCGGAATGGTAACTTCCATCTCTTAGCTACCACATCAGATCACATGAAAACTTTTTAAGTCCAGAATTTAATTTGCAGCAGCCTCCATTATTTTTTAAGATGGTCTTTGATATAATTGAGATTACACAAAAAGTTCAGGATTTTAACCTTTTAAGGTTATCATGACCCTTCCAATTTGTTAATTGCCAGCCAACATATGTTTCATTGGCGACTTTTATTTGGTGAGTTTTGACTGTTATATACCTTTCTGACATCCTTGTTAGGTTTAAAAAGTCACTTGATAGGAAAATTCGGGATCTTTTTTGGTTGTCCATCATTTCAAAAAATTGGTAATTAGAGGGGGGTGGGAGTGTTACATATCTTCCGTCTCCTGATCATATGGATCAGATTAAGGAGTATTTTTGAGTATATATGTGTATGTGCGTGTATAGTTAAAGTCCACAGAATATTGCATAATAACCAAATTTCATTCATTTGTTTTCTTATTAATACGACTTTAATAGCTTAAAATAGCTTTCGAAAAATAATTTTAATCTGTTCGTAGTTTTATTTTTTGTTAATCTCACATTTGAGGACTATGATACATATGACACAAAAGAAATATTATTAAAAACACTGTACAACTATTTTTCGTTATAAAAATGCTTCAGGTTTTACTATTATCAATAATTCACCAATGAAAAAGATCACCGTGTTAAAAGGTAGTTGTATGTTATTTTCAGTTTATTTATAGGGTTCCAAAAAATGGAATAATTGGGAATTCGTAAGAAACGGAGAAAGGGCCAAAACACTCTGAAATAAATTTATTATGAATTGGAATTGCTGTAGCATTTGAACAACATGAACTTAGTATTTTTTATTCAAACATGAATAACAGGTCATGCTGAAAAATAAACATACTTTTATTTCACTTTCAAAAGAATCATATTTATACTCCGATTTTACGAAGAAAAAAAAAAGAATTTGAATATTTTTATTCTCAATTTCTTTTTATACATATTTAATTCTTTTAAGATTTTATACATCATTACAAAATATTTAAAAATAAATTATTTAAAAGGTAATATGCTATTCCCCTATCGCATGATGATGAAAGAAACATTTGCCATTACAAGACGTTAAATCTTATTATTTTAGAGACATCCATGACATCGATCTTTTTACCGGAGGATTATCCGAGAAGCCTCTTGTGGGAGGTGTCGTTGGTCCAACTTTCGCTTGCATTCTCAGCCGTCAGTTTCAACATTTGAAGAAAGGAGATAGATTTTGGTATGAGAATGACGTACCACCAAACGCATTCTCTAAAGGTGAGTGTTTCGAAATGAATAATAAAAGTAGTGAGAAACAATTAAAGAAACTTTCACAGCGTACATATTATTTGGATACATTCTACTTAATTATATGCTTTAAGAAGGTAGTTAAACTATTCAAAAACTTTTTTAAAAGCTATAAAATATTTCTGCAAACGTATGAAAACGTATAATTTTTTTTTTTTATATATATATATTAAAATTGTGCAGAGAGTGGTTAAAAAAAAGTACCCGTTTTATGAATGGCGAATTGAGTATTGAGAATTTTCGAAATGGAATTATATAATTTGCTGAAGTACTGTTGATTGATCGTTTTTCCTTTTTCTAAGAAGTCCACGTATTTCGTGTTCTTTTATGGAATAAGAACTTGAATAATTGAATAATTTCTCGATGATAAAATTTAAAATATCTAAGTCTAAATTAGGAGAGAACTGAGTTTTATTTTACTGCAGCTTAAATTTTAAAGAAATATTTAGGCTTGGCCATCATAGACGTTATTTCGTCCAGACCTCTTAATCTCACTTATAGCACACACACACACTTTGATGAAGTGCTAGGGACGACTAAACACTATTAGTATGACACGCCCTATGCATCTCCAAAATTCGTCACTATAACATTCCGACCGATGCGACGGTCTTCGTCATCTTTGGAGCAGATTTACTGGAAGCTACCCATTGTTTTGATTATTGCTTGATTTCTGTTAGATAATGATGAATTCAAGTCTCGCCGAGGGTGAAAATTCGATTCGAAGCTATGAAGACAATTCATTGCGGTACCAATCAAATTTCAAAACTAACCCTGAATCAGTGTTAAATTTGTTTTGGTGCCATTTAACAGATGACAATGTTCAATAGTAACACCGATTGTTTTAGCAACGCCATTTCTCTTCAAACACAGGGGCATTTTGTGTGAACTACTCTTCTAAATTTATCGATATTTTATTAAGAACTACGAAATATAAGTATTTTTTTACTGCTCTACTCGTAATTTCTACAGATATCTTTACTAACATATTTTTATTTTAGATCAGTTGCAAGAAATTCGAAAATCCAGTCTGACGAGATTACTTTGCGATAATGGAGGGAAGTTAGTGCGCTTACTACAACCTTCACCCATGCTCATGCCAGATGAATTTTTGTGAGTACATAAATGAACGTCTATTCTTTTTCTTCGTATTCTATAAGTTTTATTACAATAACACCTCATATTTCAATATTTCGGAATTGTTTGTTTTCAGGAATGCCTTTCAAGATTGTGAAAAAGTTACAGAGTCAATGGAATTCTCTAAGTGGAAAACAGGTTTGTAAATTTCAACTCTTTTCATATAGGATGCATAATTCAAAAACGTGAGAAATGCTTTTCTTAGAAACGGGAAAAATTAGTTAAATAAGTATGGTGACGTGATAAAATTTTCTTCTCTCTCTCGCTAGATATTATGTAAAAAAAGAGAGAGTAGAAGTCGGGATTTTATGTAAATTATGAGTTATTGTACTTAAGTCATGTATATAGTATGTGTATATATACTAAGTAAAACTAATATAACCCAAATAACAATTATTATAATTAATTAAACATACTAAAATTAAATTTGAAACAAAAACAAAAATCTATTAATTAATTAAAAAATTAAAAGAGTGAAGGAAAGCAAAATTTAGAAAAATGGAAATAATGTAATTTATACTGTTCCATACTTTGGAATGGAATAATGTGTGTTTATAAGGTTATTACTGATCAAATCATAACACTTCAGAGAATTACATTGTAATAAAATATGATAACTAACCAAAAATCAGCAAATTCAGAAAATTGACCATAGGAAAAAAAAGAAATTAACCACAATATAAATAATCAAATTCAAATAAACAGATGGCATCAAAAATATAAATAAATAAATATCTACTAAACTGTGAAATCAAAAATCTAAAATTACCGAAGACACATCATACACACACACAG
>BMAW01098404.1:30597-49678 GCA_019974015.1 Nephila pilipes | reverse complement strand
AAAATCTATGCAAAGTTTTGCAAAGAACACATTTAGCCACCCAACGTGCACTTCTTTAATACTTATTATTAAATTACTCAATTAAATATAAGAACTAAGACTTCCGTCGTCTAACCATTTTGACTTCGTGGACGTAATGTATATTCCTGGAATTTCGACCTCAATTTTCACATCTTTAGTATTTCATTTATTTGAATAAAATAAAGTGCATCTGAAGGAATAAAAAATAATAAATGCATCTGTAAAATTACTTTTGTCCTCCAATTCTTAAAAATACTATTTAAAGACCTTTAAAATTCGCAAGAGGATCATTAAAATAGGGGTCAATATATTTTTAAAAATGTTTGGGGAAAAGTAAACGCACAAGCATTCATTATTTTTTGCTCTTTCAAGTGCACTTTATTGCATACAAATACATCAAATTCTTAAGATGTGAGAATTAAAGTCGAAATTCCGTAAGTATTAACATTATGTCAACGAAATCACAATGGCAAGCTATGGGAGCCTTAAAGTAAACGATGACATATCGAGAAATGGACAATAGTAAAAGTTTCCGATATTAAAATTAAATCAAATGATAAATTATTAAATTTAATTTGGGGTGAATAATTATTCCTATTCGCCTCTTGTGCCATAGTTAAACTAACACTAAGAGTCAATAAGTTGTTCAAAAAGACATTAGACAAGTTTCTCACATTATATTTATTGGATAACTTACTACTATAACGACAAATGTATATCGACTCTCCCAAAATATCACCTTGGGTATATTCACTTGTTCCACTAATATCTAATTAACGGAGTCTTACCAATACATTAAAATTGAGGTGGTCTCGACTTCTAAGCTTCACTATGCTGTCAATAACATGTAGCAATTCTCCACCCCGTCTTCGACAATGAAACAATTGCGAAACGCTAGAACCACTGGACCTCTACCACGTATCTCAAGCTCTGCTTATATACTTCCTATCTCCCTCGCTTCACTTTATTTCTACCTGCCTGTAATTTAACAACTCATGCTTCATTTTCGGTTGGAGAAAAGTTGTTTTGAAAGAGCAATCAATCTTAATTCAAAATCCCCAAGGTTAGTGAAGAGAAAACCGCGAATAGCCCAACGTCACAAATATATTTCATCTATGTGTAATTAAAATTAAAGAAAACGTTAAATTATTAAATTGAATATTATATCAGCTACATATAATTAATTCTAAGCGAACGATAAATTATTAAATTGAATATTTTTTAGCTAAATGTAATTAAAATTGAAGCAAATGATAAATTATTAAACTCAATATAATATCAACCCCATGTAACTAAAATTAAAGCAAACGATAAATTATTAAATTGATTATATTTCAGTCAAATGTAATTAAAATTGAAACAAATGTAATTGCATGATAAAATAAATTCAAAAGTTATCTGTTACGAAAAAGTGATCCACCTAAAACAATAGTTCCTTAGGTGGCTAATAAAATATTACGAATATTTGTTATTTTAAACATAATTTTTTATTAAATTCATATATATTTAGTGTATGTCTTAGTGCAAAAAATTCATTCACTCGTTTCTTGAATCCGAAATACTATTGCAATGATTCAACTTCGAACTTGACCAAAATCACTTGGTCCGTCAACAATAGATGTCCGGTTACTTCGAAGTGCTATGCTAATAAAATAATGTACCATCTAATAGCTAAATACTAATCAGCATGAAATACGCAGATTGTCGAAAAGTATATGTCTCACAACATGGCACGTTTCTAAGGCAAATTAGTGTTACTATTGTGTGCTGCTATTTGTTAAACAGAACCAGAACAGCTGTTTGCAGTCAAATCGAAATTTGATTGCAGCCGAATTGAGTTGTCACCGATTATGAAAACTGGGATTATTTATATGTACCAGAAATCAAGCAACAATCAGAACAACCAGCTGCTTTCTCAAAGTTCATTGGATCCAAAGAAGGTGAAGACGGTCTTATCTCCGGAAAAGATACAACAAAGTTTGTTTGGGGGGTGGCAGTGAAGAGTATCATACTCAAATACTTTTCAGAAAAAAGAAAAGTGATCTTTGGACAGCGCTAAAGTGAATTACTTCGTAGTAGCTTATTGGTCATGTTTGCGGAATTGCGGGAAGTGTATTTTTCGTTGAGTCATGAATTCCACTTCTGATGTCAATAAAAATCCGCAGTATAGCGGGAATGATGCACGTTCAATCTGATCGAAGTCCCAGCACACCTGTTGACATGGTGTGGAAGTTTAAAGAGGGATATAGGATATGATCCTCGTCACTCAAAAATTCCAAGTCCAGCGCCAATATCTCTCGCGTTGCATTTAAACTCTGTGTTAATAAGCAATGACGTGTAAATTGCTCCTTTCCTAATAATCCATTCCCTATTCCTAACACGTGTACTCTTTTGACCGTCCTGCTATGTAAAACTTAAGGAAGTAACACTTTAAAGTAATATTTACAGAGTAAACACTTTTCTATTCTTTCGAAGTATTTTGTAAAGTCTAGATACCTTATATTTTTAAGGTGTGGAATAGAAGAAAATGTTTCATTTTCTAAAGAGGGCATTTAAAACCTGTCATTCATGGTCTCCTTTGAGGCTTTGAAAGCACACGACTTTAAAATATGTTACTTTTGTAACTATTACAATTTTTATTTTCATAACTGAAAGCGCCTGTTCCACTCTTCTTAAAGAATATAATTTTTTTTTGCAGTTTTGCAGTTTTGCAGCGGTAAGACAATACTTTTAATATACGATGCATGCTGTTCCCGTACTATTTCCTTTGAGTATTATATAAAAGCAGAGTTTTATAATAAAATTAAAACTCTCTAGAGCTTAATTTCTTTTTGTGTTAAAAGTGTGTTTTTAAAGTGTGTATTTTATTTTTCTTGAAAATTTTTGATAGCTCCAGGAACCATTTTGAAAGTTTCGGTACTTAAATATAAATGAAAAATTTTATTCCTTATCATTTTGGAAAATGTATTGTAGGTTTGAAACAAGGGTGCTTACTATTTAACTATTTTTCTATTTTTTGATAATCTAATTTATGAACATGTGCTAACAGGTTGCTGTTTTGAGAAAAAGGCGTCATATAAGAACTGATAGGAGATGCTAGGTTCAAAAGCCTGACATTATAATACATTATGATTCAATAATTACTTTTACTTTGTTTAAGATACAATTATATTGTTATGATACATTTAATTTTTCATTTTGTCACTTGCTTTTATTTTAATATCTAAACAAAATATTACTTCTATTTTAAAAATTTATCGTTTGCATTTGTTTTAGTTAAATAATTGATTTTTATGGCAGAATCGTATGTTTGAATCATTTAGCTGCTAACTCTGACAACGTTTATTGACTTCATTATATTTCCTTGTGAAAATAAAATTGCATTAAAAATTTTAATGAGATATTTTCTTTTTTTTGCTTATATTGCTTTTGAGCATCCCGAGACTCGGAAGTATGCTTACTTTATGCTAATTAATATTCATTTTGTACTGTAGAAAACGAGGGAGAACATATGCACTTCCCAAGTGTTATTCTCTAAATTGAAATATTTTAATATACCTATCTTGTCATAACTCTTATAGATGTTCTAAATATGAAACATAAGTATTTTTTCTCTCTATGCATAAAATTGTTCTCATCTCGAAGAGAAGAAAGAACTTCAACAAGCCAATAACCGAAAAAGAGTATAAAAGTATTTGCTGATTCTAAAAGAATGGCTCTTGGTTTGTGTTTGTAGGCTAAGAGAGGGGAGTGCTTCCCTATATAACATGCACCCCTCCCGCTAAAATGCAAATATCTTTCCAATGGTATCTTAATTATCTTTAAAAGATCTTCAATGTTGTAATATTCATAACTTAATAAAAGTGTATCAATATTTAAAGAATTTTAAATAGGAGAAATAAGACTTATTTAACGTATAAAATACTTTTTACCAATTGATAATTCTAAACTACAAAACTGCTTCTTACATGGAAATGACGATATGCACTCCCAAAAATTATCTTCTAAGTCTGCAACTGATTTTGAATAATTTTACTTTCTCAAGAACTTAACAGAGAAGAAAACTCATGTTAAAAGGAAATTAGCAAAGCCAATATCAATTTTTCTTTTACTTCCTTTCTTTCAGATTGAAATGAGTGAATATAGAACAAAAATGACTTAAGGGCAAATAGAACAAATATTCGAGATTAACAGAAGACACTCATGTCCTACATTGGCTCAATTATTGTCCTCGTATCTCTGGAGAAGGAACAAACGATCATAGCAAAGGTCTATCGTGTTGTGACCTTCAACTAACACTTTTGGGGCTTTAAAATAAATTTGTTGGAATTGAATATCTCTCTTAATGAATGAAACATAGAGAATATATTAGAATTAATGATGCGCAGTGATTATATTTGATAAGCTGAATCTATAAGCGTCGAAGAATTTAATACTACAATAGGAAGTTAGTTAATGATAGAAAATGGAGTTGAAACTTTAAATGAAGCAATAGTGACAATATTGAGAAGCGTGAGAATTAATCGAATCACAGCCAAGATATATCTACTTGGGGGCACTGCATTCGTTTCTCAGCTATAAATCTTCTAAAAGCTCGAAATCAGTTGATTCGATCAGATAAGCTATAAGTTACTATTAAATCCGTTTTGCATAGATTGTATCTATTAATACATTAGGCTGTAATTAACTATTGATTATCACAGATCTGAAAAAAAAATTATCATCTTTGTTATCATTTTCCTATTACTTTCCTAACATTAGAATATTTATTTGTGATTTTTTTTATATGTTTAATGGAAAAAGAAGAAAATGCTAATGATGAATTAGGTAGTTCCAAGATTTTCTCCAATACCTATAATGTGGAAATCGTCATTCTCCAACAAGGGTTTAGGTTATGGTTTCCTGAAATGCGGTGCCATTATCTAGAAGACATATTATTGCGGTGTATAACGGCACTAAAGCTATGGTTTTCTAGGAAAGCTGGTATGTTACCTAGAGGTCTTTGTTATTTACCGATACTGAATTTCAAACCCAAATGAAACGTAATTATGATAATTAGAGGCAGGTAGGAAATAAAGTGAAGTGATTCAGATATGATGGGATATAAGTAAAGGGAAATATAGAGGATTCAGGAAAATTGTGGAATATTTCTAGAAAGAGGTCGATAATATCAACAATTGTTACTGACGATAGTTGTCGTAGATGATTCGACAAATCAAAGTATTCTCAACTGGAAAGGTTTTGGTAAGAGCGTATTTTTTCAATAATATCTGAATTGAGGATTAATCACCAATTCAGGCCCCAGAGAGTGCGAAAACTCCTTATACAATATATTATAATAATTAATAAATAAATAGTTGAGTTTAAACTGACTTGTGTGTCTTTATATAGGTTATTGACTTTTAGAGGTAGTTACATTCGATTATATTATGGCACAAGAGAAGGGTAGAAGAAGTGAAACGTCACAAAGTGAAATGTTATAAGTTTTTTAACAATTTAATGAATTAGTTATATATGAATATAGATGTTTGTGTAATGTATCAAATATAAAAGAAATATATTTATTATTGCTAGATTATGTTGCATTAATGAGTGTTGTAGTTTATGGAGAAGAAAAGGATATATGGCACCAAACATTTATTTAAATTTTCTAACATTTCTTTAAAATCAAATTACGATAAAAAAAAAGCAATATATAAAATGAGAAACGTCAAGGTTAAAATTTTAAATATTATACGAAATTTAATTTTGTATATATAAGAATGCAAAAAAAAGTTATATTTTTACTCAAAAAGTTATACTAATTTAAAAGAGGTGACTTAAAAATGTAAAATAAAGATGATGAAACAACCGAAGTGAATTATAATATGATGAAATATGTACAGAGTTTTTGTCGAGCATTATTACAATTAAGTGGCCTAAACATATTAAAATTCCATAACACTGATTTTTAAAAATTATTGCGTTATTTCATAAAATAAATATGAAACATAGTTTACATTTGCATTTATTCTTTATTCAAATTTTAACACAAACTAAAAAAAGTCCAAACAATATTTTTTACATTCTACAAAACTTAAATTTAATCCAATGCACTGGTACATATTTTTTGACAAATATTATCAGCATCATACTGAAATATTTGCTTATATGAAAATGATTTTCAAGACTGATCAATAATATTAAAAATGTCATTGTGTCTTATAATTTTACAAGAAGTAAGTCATTAAAAATAAGATTATAATGTAATATTACAAATATAGTCTGCATCATACATAAATAATTACACACGTGAAAATCTTTTTCAAATCTTTTCAATAACAATTATTATTATAGAAACTTTTTAAAGATATTACAATATAGCATTTAAATATATAATGTTTTTAAAATGTTTCAGTATGTTTGCATTTAAATTTGAAAATTCCAAATGACAAAGCCCTGATGCCACTAACACACACCGTACAGTAAGAGCTGATGCATGTAAAATCTGTCGTTGCTCCTTCCTTTGGTGTGGTGTGTAAATAAGGGGAGGAAGTGCCAATTCAGGTGTTTTCCTTGACCGAGATTCCCTTCCGAGATTAAAAATTACGAGGTCCGTCCCCAAAAGCCATCTTGTTACTCCTAGTGTTACGTTAATAAAACCAAACCCAATGTACAAACCAACAAAAATATAATAGTGAAAAGTTTCAGTGAAAATTAGTGCAAACGGGTTTTGATCTTGCGAGGAAGACGAAATTTTAATCAATTTTGCTATGATTAACTTAGACTTGAACAATATGAAGTACAAGGATTACAAAGAAATGAAACATCGCTTGTAGAATGATATCAGAAATACACATGAGAAAAATGAAGAGAGATGAGAAAAATCAAGTATGTAAAAAATAGTGCATAATTTTGTATATTTTATTACATATTATAAAAACTAATTTTTAAAGTATTTTAAGAATGTTTTTGAATAACATTACCTTTCGATTGATATATTACTTTTGTATATATGAGAACGAGAAATTTTAAGATTTAAATTGAAAAAGCAAGCACATTTTGATTCTTGACCTTGTCCCTTTTTTAGTGCAGCGATAATCAACTTTACAGCCTCTGTATGTAAATTTTATAGTAAACCATACGGTCAACGTCTGCTAGCTTAGTAACGCCATCCTCTAAAACATTATGACCGCTAAATAATGGCACCGCTTTCTTGGAAAACCGTACCTTTGGAGAAATCCTTCGATCTCTCGGTAAATGTTTCCAGGTGGGATTTTCTTTTTTTCTCTATCTAATTGGATCAAATTCAATCACTTCTCATGTATTTCCCATGCAATTATGATCACTTGAGCTATTACTCAATACAGTTCTAATCCATTTTGTCCCCTGCTGTTAAAGCTGAATTTTCTCATTTGAAAAATGGTATAGGGATGGTGAAAGATGTAATGCTTTGAATCTTCAACATTTCACAAGCGACAGTTGTTGCCGAGATCGCGAGCTCATGATGTTTTTGTCCTATAGTCATGTATTGGAGTCCTGATGTCACTAAAAGTTTATCATTAGGTGAGTCTGGTACACGTTAAAATCATTTAGGCTTAATATCATCAGGGTCATATGGTGAGAAATCTAGGAAAGTGAGGTGCCTTCTCAGATGTCCTTCCCATGACGTGGCCAACGTTCAAAATTACGCGGTCTGTCACCGAAAGCCCACGCATATGCTTCTAATTACGATGTTAACAAACAATCAATCTAACAATCGCAAGGACAATAGTAGGGGCTTTAATACTAAATCAATAGTAATTATCAGAAAAGTACTTGTTTGATCACTAATTAGTAAGTGTCTTTTAATAACTTGTAATTTAATATTAACTGTAATTTGGGAGGAAAAGTTAATACTATGTTTGTAAGGTTAGCGGTATTCTAGTATATATCTATGTAATCATGAAGTTCTATAAAATCTTACTTTTTGATAGAAGTATATGACGCTTAAATCAAGGTAATTCCCACAAAAAATGCTGTCACACAGTACCTTACATGAATATCCAATTATATATATTTCATTTAAAATCATCTGTATAACATATTATACTCATACTCATATAATCGAAAACGTAACAATCACTAAATAAAATTTTTATTTTCACATGATTTTGCTGTTTTACGAAAAGATAAGAGATTATACGAACTCTTCTAAACTTCCTCTCAGACAGGAAGACTGAAAGAATGAATAGATATACCAAGGAAATAATAACTTTTTCAATAAATATCATTAAATGTATCATAAAAAAATAGAGAGAGAGGTTTTCGATTGGTTTTGTAAATACGAACCATAGTCAAATGATGAAAATAATACCTGAGCAGAGAATTTCTTCTTAAAATTCCTCATTACGCTATCGGAGAAATTTGAAACTCCATTACATATCATTTTCTTACAGGTTTTTACTCTCTTACCGAATAGTTTTGTAGAACTTAGTTTTGTAGGATTATTGCTAATACTATCTCTAAAAAAGATTACATGCTTCATAATGGACGATATGGTAACCTAATACTTCAGACAGATTTTAGTTTCGCCACTTTCCTTTAACTAAATAATATTATTTAGATGTTTATGTGTATGAGTTGATATACGAGGTGTGGCTATTAAATAACAAGACAGACATTGTAATACTTTTTATTTTGATATCATACATATTTACTTATCATCAATTTCAATACACATCTCTTCTCTATCCCTACAATTCTCCCTGTGAATCTTCCATTGTTCGAAACAGTCCTGGAAGTCTTCTGTTAGCAGCTTCAGGAAGCTTCCCATTTCTTCTTCACAGCTTCAATGGACTCAAATTTGTAAATTTTAATACAGATCTCAGCTTAGGAAACAGACAGAAATCGCATGGGGAGAGATTGGCTGATAAGGCTGTTGATGTAACATTGGGATGTTGTACTTGGTTAGAAGCCTCTTGACAGACAATGAAGAATGATTTGTCCTTTTACAATTCGGGTCGTTTTTTCCTGATTCTTTCGTGGAGTTCAGGAGGAATGTTAAAGTAGTAAAGATTAATAGTTTTACATCCAGGAACCCAGTTAAGGTACTCAACCCCATGAATATAGATCAAAAAATCAACATGGATTTCAATTTTGATTTGCTTATTCCAGCTTTTCTGGCTCTCGGTGAAGATTAGCTCTTCCAGTGGATGGACTGGCGTTTTGTTTCAGCATTACAAGTAAATTACCATGATTTGTCAAACGTTAATAACATTTTCAATAAGTTTGGGTCATTTTCAACGGCTTGTAAAGTGTCAGTGCAAACATTTTTGCAAGTTTCTGGTTGTTCAAAGATGAGAATTTTAGTCATCATTTTGGCCCAAGCTTTTTGCATATTAAAATTGTCATGTAAAGTTTGCTGTATGAATTCTTGAATACTTTCTACAGTTTACGCATTCACAAAAATACTTAACCGACGGTTAGATTGAACAAGATATCCGATTCTTCGATAATGTTATCCGTTTCCAAAGTGGAAATGTGATCCGGACACGAATAATCTTTAACGACTTCTTGGCCATTTTGAACCACTCAAAAACACGTGCACGTGATAAACATTTATTGCTTATATACTTAATAAATTATAAGTTTCAGTAGCGATTTTTCCAAGTTTCAAGTGAGATTCCACAACAATTGGTTGCTCACATATCCTTTTTCGAGGGAAACAAAGAATATTTATAATGCGAACAAAGGCTATGGCTGTATGAATTTGCTTATAGACTCGAGAGGCACTGCATTTGAAAGAGAAGCTTTCAAGCTAAACAGCGATTGGTCGTTAGCCTTCGGAGCAAGCGCATTTCTGTAGCAGCGACAGTCTCATTATTTAAAAGACAAGTCTTGTTGTCTGATAAATTTATTTTCAAGAAGAATTTGCTTCGATTATCCCATATGTATCTCTTCTCTTTGTGATGCACATTAGACGAGGCAAATGAAAAATGTGTAATATGTAATCTTCATATAATGATGTTTAAGGGGACTTAGTACCTTTCAAAAGTTCGATTTTTCAAATTTGATTTTAAAAAATAGTTCGGAATGTTAGGAGCATTTTAAAACAAACCGCGTCAAAATCCGACAATTATTACGTCCTGTGCAACAAAAAATGTAAATGTCTAAAGTGGCTTGTTCTATGTAATGCAATGTAAACAAACCTCTTTTTCTCAGTTCGCTATTTTCACACTTTCCCACAGGATTAAAAAAAATCTTTTGCATGCAAAGCCTTAAAATTTTACATGAGTGTTGTACTTGTAAATCTTTATTCTGTGAACCTCAATTTTGTTAATAGGATGATTAGATTTTATTTTATAACATGATACATGAAAAAAAGTTACTAAATACAAACTTGATAACTTTTTTAATTTTTCAATTTTTTTTAATGTAAGGTAAATTTAAAATTTGAAGTTTACAGAATAAGGTCATTATTTAGCTTTGATTTGGTATAAGAATTATGGTTTTACTGTACATCTTTCAAAAGTTATCTTGTGGGTAACGTAAGGTAAGCTAATTTATTTTTCAAATTTTTGTACGCATATTTCATGTTGTATAAGAAAATATATTAATTTAATAGCAAAACTTGACCCAATATTTTAAACTATGCACGTTATTACATAAACTGGCAAAGCTTCATACTGAAATGAGCAAAAATTGATGTTTTATGAAGAATTGAAAAAAGTTTGTCAAAATGTTCTACTTTTGATTTCGTAAGGTACTAAGTCCCCTTAAAACAAAATCTTATTTCAAATTGTGAGTAATTGAGTACAATTACATAATTGTACATATTTGCGTGTTTTTTATTACAAAAATATGCAAATGGTTTTGTTTTCAAAGTTGAATTAATCATATGTGTAGTTTAAAAATATGTACTAAAGAAGATTTTAAAGTACTTTTGTATTATAAATTTACAATATATTAAAATCAATTTTTAAAATTAAAATTAATTTGGATATTTATAAGACGAAAATGGAAATTTTGAAAATATTTATAAAAATAAACTTTTTGAAATGAAATAGAGCAACGAAAGTTTATTTGAAAAGATTTTGCTCACAATTCTTTTTTGATGTACTAATTAATATATAGTATAAATTCGTATTCTCACATATAAAAAAAAATATTCTTGTTTTTTTATTTTCAAAAATATTCTTTCTTCATTATTTGTATTATTTTACGTCAAACAATGCCATGTTATGCTGTCATTGTTTAAGGAAAATTGTATGATATAAACTATTGATTTTATAATTAAAGACCTTTATATAAACAATACAAATTTACAAAAAAAATAAGAGAACGAAATGAACATTTCAGATATATTTTATTACATTAATTACGAAAAGCTTAGAACTCATCGCAAACATACAAAAAAGTCATGGGCCGTATATGAGAATGAAGCCTTAAATGGGAGGCAGTGTAAAAATTAAGTTGCCAAATTTCGTTCTGGTAATTATTTGTAATCCCTCACCAGATTTAGAAAATTCATAGGACTCAACGAATTTCGATTCGTTTCCGAAATGCAACGAAATAAATCAATTTCTGAAATAACTCATTACTGGCGACGAAAAATGGATAGTGAATAACAAATTTAATCGAAAAAGATCGTGCATAAAGCTGGATAACCTAGCTCAGACCTGCTCAAATGTTAAGAATTACCAAAAAAAGATTATGCTGTCTATTTGATGGTATTACGAGGGATGTCCCGAAAGCAAGTTTCGTCACTTTTTAGGAGGAATATTTAATGCATTGAAAAGTAAACCATGTCATCATGAACCTACTAGTATCTTGTATTATTTTGTGACTCATTGGCAATTGACATGGAGACATTTGTCGTAACATACAACCAGTTAAAGAAACCACTCTGATAAACCTCGATGTCATGTAATGCAAGGCATTGTCGCACAGTTTGTTCCACCTCAATATTATTTAGGATGGATCCGAACCGTCGAATACTTAGTATGGACACCGCGTGTGACACAGTTATCCGCTAACACCATGTCCTGTAGTCTAGCACAGTGTTGTTTTCTTTCGTGGATGTGGAGGGAAGTCTACTTTGATCTTCCTCTTCCACATTCAGCCTTCCTTCAATGAACATGCAACACCAGCGTCCAACCGTTTGAAGAGACATAAACTGTTCACCATATACGATCTGTGGGCGTTAATGGATGACTAGTCCCATGAGTCTCTTCATACCGGGTAAGAGCACTCACTTCCATTTCCGACCACGTTGTCAGTCACGTCTCGAAAAGATAGGTCTACTGTTACTCTCTATTCTTAATCACTCTGCGCATGCTTCTTTCCTCCACTGACGCTATTTCCGTTTTTGAACCAGTAATATTTATAGATTCTTTTGGCGGTTGTTTGTTTTATCTGGTGTACTATACGGTCTTTCAAAAAATGACGAAACTACTTTTTGAAAAACCCCTCGTATAAAGGAATCCTGCACTTTGAACTTCTATCAAGGAACCAAACTGTTAAATGAAACGTATTCGTTGAACAACTCAACTAAACTCATACTAACCGCTGCAGTTCTAGAAATTCATCCAGAATTGTCAATTGTAAAGGTGTAGTTTTTTCAACGTGATAATGGAAGGTCCCATACATTCTTGATCACTCGTCAAAACTTATTGAGCCAGGTTGGGATGTGTTGTCACATCTATGGCAGCGACATTGCGCCATCATATTTCCAAGTTCCATGTGGAGCCCTTAACTCATAAAAAGTTTAATGACATATATGATGTAAATCTAATTTAATTCAGCTTTTTCCGACAAAATTCAGAAGTTTTATGAACATAACATTGACTAAAAATGGCAAAAGGTTATCGACAAGAATGGTTAATACCAAATTTTAAAAAGATATATTTTCAAGTACGAAACTAAATTCTTCATATTTAAGATCTGAAATCACGTAGTTATCAACACAGATTTTCTTAAAATATATGTCACGTAACGCAAACAGAGAAATTTTATTACGATAATGAATGATTCTATGAAAAGTATTCTTTTTTTTCTTCGGAATAAAGTATTTTGAAGTTTAAGTACCAACGATCTTCAGCTGTTGGTGTTAACCATTTTCCTATAACGAAATTTGCTGAGGGGGAGTGATCTGAATCGATATGACATGTTTAATCATAATCATGCATCTCTACCCAAAGCATATTAACTAAGTAATTTTCAATTTTGACTATTTTAGACTTAACGTTAAATTCTTATTTTATATTATTTTGGTAATTTTTACACAACTTTGTTTTATGATTAAAGTTTCCTTTGTTCTTGAATAAATATCACCTAATATTCTTTATATATATATATATATATATATATATATGTGTGTGTATATAAAGAGAATTTATATAATAATTATTTACATTATATTACTATTTTATTATTATAGGAGTATTTTTTCTTTAGTAGATTCTACGGGGATAAAAGTTCTTCTTGCTTTTTCCATAAAATTAATCAATCAATAAAAGATGTTGAGTAGGTGGAGAGAAATTATTTATAAGCTATCACCACCTTAAAAGTTATTATTAAAGTTATAAAAGCTTATACAGCTCTCTATATTTTTATATAAAAAAGACTTTATTTGAAGTTTAATGGGCTATTTTATGTCAGCTAAAAAGGATATATGCCTTTAAGTTTATTTTCTTTCCTTCTTTTTAGTTTTTGTTAGCTTTTTTTGGAAAATGGGTGGGGATTTGAAAGATGAATTTGAATTTCATGATTTTTCAACAATGCATCTTGCTGAGTGGAATGACCGAATATTTAAATTAAGGATAGCAGATATCTAAATCCCAAGCTTGAGAAAGAATTTTAACTTACTTTTTCTCATTTTTAGACTTTACGGTTTGTCTTACATTTTAAATAAATATTACGTTTTATACTGCTATTGTTAGATAATTTGTTATTAGCTCATATACATGCTTACTATGCACTATTTTTCATCATTATTTACACACACACACACATATATATATACACCCATGAACAAAAAAATTAGCACACCAAGAAGGAGTCGTCAAAATAAAACGAAATTTTACATACGTAATGACTACTCTGATATAAGTAAATGATTAGAAAATCAAAGAAAAATGATCATTTATTTCAGAGAAAAAGGCAAAAGAACGGAGGATTTAATACCCTGTAGCTCGAATGCACTGTGCGATACGATCAGACATTGAGGCATACAAGTTATGTATGATGTCTTGAGACATTTCGTTCCATATTTGCTGTAACCTTGCCTCTAGTTCGTTCAAACTCGTGGGGTGCCCAATTCGCCATCCCAAATGATCCAAGACATGCTCGATTGGAGACAAATCTGGGGATCGGGCAGTCCAAGGAAGGATAGTGACAGTGCGGAAACAATCTTATGACACCCTTGCCGTGTGAGGCCGAGCATTGTCTTGTTGAAAAATAGCTCCTGGGAGCCGTGGCAACACATGTGGATGCAGAATATCATAGACGTAACGCTGGGCTGTCATGGTGCCACGGATCAATACTAGGGGTGACCGTGTATTGTAGGCAATGGCACCCCATACCATCACACCAGCTGTGGGAGTGGTGTGTCGCTGTAAAGCAAATGAAGGATTGAGGCGTTCACCACGGGGTCTCCACACACGAACACGATTGTCATTACTGCTGAGATTGAATCTGGATTCGTCGCTAAAGACGACCTGGTTCCATTCCGCAGTTTCCTCTTGCGCGGCACCACTCCAAACGGAGGCGTCGATGGGCGGGTGTCAAGGGCAGCACAAGTAATTGGCACCGCGATCCCAAATGTCCTTCATCCAAGCACCTACGTATGGTTCCAGAAGACACAGGTGACCCTAGTGAAGGTGCTACCTGTGCCTGGATGGTGGCCGATGAAGCAGTTGGCTGTACGCGTGCCTTTCTTACGATGTGGCGGTCTTTACGACGACTGGTTTGTGGAGGGCGTCCTGATCCTGGTCTTCGTGTAAAGGACATCTCTCGGATCCACTGGTCCCAACACCTCCTCACAACAGAATCAGAGCGGATTAATTGATGAGCTACTCGCCTAGCTGACCACCCATCTTCCATCATGTCGATGATTCTCCCCCTCTCAAAGTGCGACAGCTGCTCATATTGTCTTCGAAAACGGTGTAATGCCAAGTCTACCTCAGCTCTTCCTTTGTAAAGGATTCAGCACACTGAAACATGCTTTGGTTACCAGTTTTATATTCCAATGAGAATGATGTTAAATGCCCTTTAAAGGCTATATTTAAGGCGCAATCACGCTGCATTTCTAATCGTCTGCATATCTCCCTGACATGTACCTTCATGACAAGTTTCATTACGATCCCGCAATTATTTCTTGGTGAGCTAATTTTTTTTGTCCATGAGTATATATATATATATTGAGAGAGAGAAGAGCTTAGACAAAACCAGTCCATACAGAAGAACACAGGACTTGTACACATTAGTGATACAGATACAATAACAAAATAGTCCTTTTAAGGAGAGTCACAGTTATGACTCTATGGATAAAGGATCTTCTCTTGTAATACTCTGCACTTCAAGGGTGCACTGTTTCCGGCAGACACACGCTGCTTCTAAGCAAATTCCTCCACCAGGCTTCACTTCCAAGTATCGACAACTTCCAGTCAATTTTCCGATTGGTCTTCAAATCAGGTTCTTCAGATAGATTGAACCCTTATATCAGGCTCTCAGCGTGTTTATACATGTCCCATCCTTTAGTAATGTCAGACGGAAATTTCAAAAGCTGTCCGCAACTTTCTTCAAGATCGATGATTCGCCTAGTTTCCAGCACACTCGGGTAATTTCTTTTGGTCCCTAAAGTCACTGAGTTTCTCGCCAAGTCGCCAAAATTGCGGCCAAGGTTATCATTACTTAAATTTCTTTGGCTGACTGATGATATGTCCAAGAATATTTATTTTCCCCCATATGATAACAGCAGCAGGGAAGCGCTACCTCATGTTTGAAACTATATATATCACTTTTTTAATTTTGTTGTTATTTTTAATGCCAATCTAAGATCTCACACAGAAATAACCTCTGCCTTTTTTTCGACTCGTGTCTAACATCCATGGTACGAATTCAGAAAATCTCACTTTTTTTCCAAGTATAAAATCTCCTGGTTTACCAAGTGACGTTCTCTTTTCTCTTTGCTTCCTGCCGCGTTTTTGCGTTTTGTTGAAGCTCCGGTTTTATGTATTCTGTTGACGAAGCTTGTTCAAAGTTCATTATGATTTCCTGATGTAAAATGTCATCATCTGGAGTATTCTATATCCATTGTCACAAGGATTGAACTCTTACCAAAAAATTATGGTTACAAACTCTAACATAAAATAAGTTTTATGTTTTAGCTGATACGATATAACACACACACACACACACACATATATATATATATATATATATATATATATATATATATATACATATATATGTGTGTGTGTGATCAGTACAAAATGTATATATAATTTGAATTGAAAATTTCTGCTTAAAATGCAAATGAAAGGAAGATTTGATGTAATTAATCAATTGAAATATTAATTTACATTTACAAAACTAATTGAATTTCACTCATAATCATATTTCTTGTTCAATACCTATAGAAATAGATTTTTAGAAAATGAGCCGCTACGCTAAAAATAGCTTCAGAGACTAAAAGGACTCATCAGACATAATACTGATTTTCTAAAAATATACCTTCTGTACCACATCGATAAATAAGGATTAACTTTTCAAAGAAAGAAGCACTTTATGTGTGTAATTCTAACTGTTTCCTTTTAGAATCTGACTAAATCAAATTCTCAATTTAATCTTTTAAAATTTAAAAGCACATTTATCCTCTTTATTCGGGCTTCCGCATTCTTCAAAAATGTCACAAAAGTAAGAAGGAAGAGAAACGTGAATTTGTATGGATTTAGCAGGGAATAGTTTCCAAGGTAGTGATGTGAAATAAAAAGATTGGCTGAAGATAAATTGAGGAATAAACTTTTTCCTTTAGATTTAATAATTCCTCCCTTTGTCACATGTTTCTCCAATTCACTGAACTGGGAAACTAGGAATTTGATCATCATTTAAAATATTTTTGTAAAGATCTAAAAATTGACTTTTATGTTTAAAAAAGGTAATTTTTTTCATCAATTCCCATTTCTTAGGATAAATTAGAATACATAAACAAAATAATTTTTTTTTCAAGTATTGTGCCTCGAACCGGGAATATCTCTTTTACTTGAGCTTTCTAATGCTGATCAATATAAAAATCGTTTTTCGTCAAAGGAATAGAAAATTTAGCAATGACGGCAATCGATTTATTTTATTAAAAATAAAGAATATTTTGCACTCAAAATCTAAATAATTGTATCTGTAAATAAAACTCCTACACATTTCCTAATCTTAAGTATTCTTAGGTTTACATAAATACTATACTGACTAATTGTGTCCGAATCTCCCAAAATGACACTTTTTATTTTGAATTTTGCCCAACGGTAGTGTTTTCTAACATATAATATTGCCTTAGTAACTGCCGTAGTAACATTTACTATGGGGCACACAAAACGGTTTTCATTCCCTCAACCCCCCCCCTAAAAAAAGAGTTATTTCGTTAACTATCTCTCAAATATAGTTTATTATATTACGTAGTCATTGATTCATTTTGTAAGAGTGATAAAAATTAAGCTGTAGAAGAATACTATTTGAGTTTTCCTCCCCAAATAATTTTCGTTCTGAGATTGAAAGCGGCCGGCGGTTTTCGTTCAGTCGCGGGTTCGATCCTTGGCCGCCAAAGACCCTCCATGTAGCCGGGGTTGATGCCCGTAAAATCTGTTCGGGGCCCAAAGTCCTCCTGTTGGATGTTAGGAAAGGGGAGTGCCAGCTCAGGTGTCGTCCTCGTTACTTGACCGTGGCTCAAAATTACGAGGTCCGTCGCCAATAGCCCTGTGTTGCTTCCAGTGCGACGTTAATGAAAACTAAACTTAACTAAACTGAGATTGAAATCTAGATTGGAAACAAGCATCAACTTGTTTTAAATTATCTGTATTTTATTGAGCTTTTACAAGATGCCCTAACAAATTACCAACCGAATTTTCACTAGGTAACTGACAACACGGACAACATTCGTACAGCATCCACACCAAAATTTAACTTTGTAACCACCCTGTGTTCAAGCGCGCCACCAAGTGGTCATCCAAGGAGAGATAACTCCTGGATCTCTATTACACGGCAGTCCATGAGGAAGAGCTAACAAGCAAACATGTTACAGCGCCCCGAGACGAATCTGGATCTGTATTATTATGTTTACTCTCAATTATTTGTCCTAAAATTTGTTGAGTCCTTAAGTGCAATGTCTCAGTAAATGCAATTAAATTTAGGAAGATATTCGTTATTTAGATAGTTTTCACTTATAGAATCTCTGTTAACTGTTATCGAAAGCACAACATGGCACCCATGGTTATAAGTTTTAAATATTTGCTTTACAAAATTATTTGAAAGAGTTTAATATCTTTTTATGTGTTTGAATTACGTCATCAAATGTCGAAATTAACAAGAAGTTAAATAAAAGAAATACTTTGGGGCATCGAACAGTTAAGTTGTGTGCAAAACCTATTAATAAATTAGAAAAAGAATATTTTAATTATTTTTGTCATTGAATAGTTTTGGTTTGCCGTATTTCATATATTTATGAAATCACACAACACATGCTGTGGCTACCCTTACACTATCTATTGCTAATAATTTTTCCACAAGTATGTAAATGCTACCTCAGTTTTATCCACTACATATCAATATTTATATCCAATTTTATATAAATCACACTTCATTTACAATAAGAGGTTCTAAATTCAATTAACGTCATATGCAAATCAAAAGTATTAGTTTAAGGGAAATATTTGACAGATTCCGTATAGTATTAATATATGAAGTGAGTAATTAAAAATAGATGTTGATTTGTTCGAAATTGGAGGATTAAAAGTATATTAAAATATGCAGTTGAAAAATAAATAAAATTATGCAAAATAATGCAACTAATATTTTATAAAAAATGAATGAAATTTTCAAACATACATAA
>BMAW01098404.1:0-20866 GCA_019974015.1 Nephila pilipes | reverse complement strand
ACTTTATTTTTTTATTTTAATTCTCATGTATATTAAACGTTTTATAATCATTAATTCAAAACACCCAGAAAGAATCACCAATCAGGAATTTTTTAATATGTATTTTATTTTTTTTATTTTTCAATGCCAAATGAATGCAGAAAGAATCTATTAAAAAATGTTACAACTCAAGTTCATTAATCTCATGAAATCCCATTAATTATTTTTAACCTCAGCTAATATTTCAGAATCCCTTAATATAACTTAATCATTCCATGTTGAAGGACTAATTTAGTTCTCCTTATATAAAGAAGTAATCATGCAATATTTTCCTTCAATAAGATATAAAATATTTTGTATAATTGCATTG
The DNA here is from genome assembly GCA_019974015.1 of Nephila pilipes. Classification (NCBI taxonomy): domain Eukaryota; kingdom Metazoa; phylum Arthropoda; class Arachnida; order Araneae; family Nephilidae; genus Nephila; species Nephila pilipes. Next base: position 20,517 of record BMAW01098404.1, on the reverse strand, counting down.
ATAACAAAATTCATATAATTAAAATCTCTCTGGATGATATTTGGTATATAACAAGATAATATTGTATATTCTATCTAAAAAAATGAATATTTACATTAAACTGTAGAGGAGCTTATTTGAAAGTCTAAATTAACTAAGATTAATGATAATCTCCATTCTGTGTTACTTACAGACTTGTCCCGTTAACACATGGAAGTTAAGTTACTGAACCACGGGTTCCGAGATTTGGAAGTTACAGATTAATATAAATTGAGAGGAAATATAAGTATGTCTGATTTTCCACTGCTGCTTCAATGTTTGAAGTTCTTGATGAATGAAGAAGTTCTTGATGAATGATGAAGTTCTTGAAATGAAAATTTTCTGAACAATTCAAAGCTTCGCTAAATTTTATTACTTGGGTTTATAACACTAGTCTAGATAATGTCATACCATAACTTCTTTTGTCAACAAAAAATCGAACAGACAGTTGTTGAGATTGGTATTCTCCCCTTGTTATTTATTTCCTTCATAAGTTAACTCTATAGTCATCTTAAAGTCTAATTAATGTTAAATATTCCAAATGAAGATACGAAAAGAAAGACAGTACAGTTTATTAATTATTAAAGTCGAATGTGCGAGATCATTCACTCTCTTTCTTATTTGATTCTCTCTTAACTCAGTTAATCCTAGTTTATATTCTAATAATAAAGTCTTAGCTTACCAAATCACTCGTTCCGATTCACACACTTCTTGTTAATCACTGATTTAACGCGTATTACTCTCAAACTAAGATTTCTGACTTTGAGCAATTAAGGATTTTATTTTTACGAACCTCGGGACTTTTGTCCATTTTAATTGCATAAAATTACAATTTCTTCCCAACCAAAATAAAACATGATTAGGTAAATTTAATGCAAATAGAAATAGTGAAGTGATAAGAGATAATAATATATAAATGAAACGGAACTGAAAGGAAAATATGATAATTGAAGGATAATAATGGAGATGGATGATAATGGAATGCTGACAGAGAATGGTTATTTACATTGAAAAATTTATATTAAATATAAGGACTCAAATGGATTTTATATTAAAAGTATTAGGATAAGAATGAGCTGTTTGTGAACTGATTGAAGTATACAAATGAAGTGGTGTGGGGATCGGAGAGGGAGCAGCATTAGTCATTCTTCAATGAGAATTAATAAACTGTTTTGCTCTTAAGAGTCTTCAATTGGAATTAGTCTTTATTGCTTTTTATATATTATGAAGATATGGCATTCAAGCAGGATAATGAAAGGAAAATGTAAGATATTCCCTCCAATTAAACCATTTAATTAAGATGATTCAATCTAATCAATAAGGGTTGCCCAAGTAAAAGTGGCATTGATATAATAACTCCACCATTTGAAGAGAAAGATGACTGCGCATGCCTATATAAAGGGCGCAGAGTGCTGAGAATGCTTGCAATATCGTCAGATCCAACCAGATGCATGTGCGGTAGCGCGGAAGCATGTTAAAGTCATCGTTCGCATCATGGATGCCTCCAAACGGTGTCAACGCAAACGGTGGTCGTGCATTTTTTTAACAGCGGAAAATGTGAGTGCTAGTGAAATAATCTATCATCGAATGCAAAATTTGTATGGCACGGAGTGTATGGGTCGCAGATCGGTATTCCGTTGGTGCAGGGATTTTCGAAATGGAAGAATTATCACCAAATTAATAGAAGGTTATCACCAAGCAATGGAAGGTTATAACGAAAGCAAGATTTTCGCAATGGAAGGTTATCACCATGGAAGCAGTTGCAGATGTGGACCGTCTTATGAAAATTAATCGGCGAATCTCCATTCAAGTAATAGGGGAGGATATATTAATGAGCAAAGGAAGTGCTCACACAATATTGCAAGAAAGGGGGCAATATGGAAAGGTTTGGGCGCAATGGTTGCTGAAAGATTCATCACATGTTTGTTTCCATGCAACACCTTATACGGTACCACGAAATGGTTAACCAATTCCTTTTAAGAATCATTGCCGCTAATGAAACATGATGACATCGCCTTTTTCCAGTCAACAAAAGCATGACCGTGGAATGGCAATACCCTATGTCTCCACTTTTGAAGAAGTACAACTTGTAAAGTAGAGCTGATAAAGTTATGTTAACATGCTTATTCGTCTTCAATGGGTCACTACTGTTGGAATGGCTACCTACGGGCACATCATTCTATGACGCCCCATTGCATAAATTGAGAACGAATATCAAGAACCACCATCGTGGCATGCTGTCATGTGGGATTATCATCTTGTATGATAATGCTCGTCCTCATATGGCTGTGGCGAGCCAAACATTTTGACAGCCATTCCACTAAGAAGTTCTGGAACATCCCCTATACAACCCGGACCTCTCACCGTGTGACTACCTCATCTTCGTTTCACTCAAGAAAGCTCTGAAGGGATAGTAATTTGCCAACGACAATTAGGTCAAAGCTGCTGTTGAAAATTGGTTCCACAACTAACCCCAGAGCTTCTTTACCCAGGGTATCCATCATCTCAAGGACCATTGGGACACATGTTCTAACCTACATGATTACTTTTCCTGGCTTATCTCTGTTTCGTCTACATTACTTCTTTCCTTTTTATCCTAAATTACATTAATACCATTAAAACATTTATCAAACCGACTGTAGTGCCACTTTCATTCAGGTGACCTTTATACAATTATCTATCAGCGTGTCGCGTTTCCCTCTATCTCCCTTCCTTTTTTTTTAAATTTCTGTTTCGCTCATATATCGATATCTCGAATTCAATTTACAATACTTGGTACCATCATCAAATTCACCTAATCACGTTTCATTTTGGTTGTGTTGGAATTACAATTTTATGCAAATGAAATTACCAAAATGTCCCCAAGGCAAGTGAAGAAAAAATCGCAAAAATAGACCAGTGTCACACTCTATACTAGACCTTTTTTTGGCCATCTCTTCATCATTATCAAAGTTTTTGACAAAACTGAAGAATTAATCCTCATTTTCAAGTCATCCTCGTAGTTTATATTCAAATAGATTATGTTTTCTGAAATTTTTTCCCTTTTTTTTCCCCTTTCCGAATTGGTTTGATAATAATAAGTTTTTTCTCGAATGTCCAGGCTTTCTGTTTTCATTTACATTCTTTCGATATTATTTTCAATGATTACGAAAGTCACTTATACAAGTTACATTTTTATAGATCTTATAATTTCATCCATTCAAAATTTTTGAATCTACAGCTAATCTCACTGACTGTGGGATCTGGAAAACAATCTCTTACATACACGCACAAATCAAAAGTAGATCTTTTCACATCCCGAGAAATTGTGATATATATATATATATAATAGAAAAGATTAATATAAATTTCATAAGAAGATAAAGAAAAATTATGGCACCCCAAAGTTTGATGTGATATCACAAGCAATTCCCTATAGAGGGAGACAAAGTAAAACCACGTGTTAGTGAGTCATGTGTTAAAGGGATACGATTGTATAGGAATTTCTATTCAATCAAATGAGGTATGATTTTTCAGTCAATCAAATTGAATTATTCGCGTGAAGGTTGAATAATTAATGCACTTATTGAGACATATTTTTAATGCTGTATACTTAAACAATGATCAGAATGTTACATGTTTAAATTTTACTTGCAAGGACAATAGTTATTTTATTTTTGTTTTATAAATATGTTCTAAGATCTTATTATTATTTTTCATTTCTAATGTTACTTGCTAAAAATATTAACAATTTCCCTCCTATTTTATATTAATTTTCATAAAAATGTCGAACTGTATCGTATCAATACAATTTCCCACTTCATTTAATAATGCCATATAAAATGTTTCAATGAAAGAAATTTGTGTATTATCCATATTCTTCATACGATTCACATCAATTAAACTAAAATATTATATAATATTTTAGTGTATTAAAAAATAATTTCATAGGTTATTCAATTTTTTGGAAGTAATAAATAATTAAAATTTATTAAAATGATATTTCCAGGCTGTGTGAGGGGCTAACAATGATACATAAACAAAACATCTTCCAAAGCAATTTTTAAATTAATTTGGGAAAATGTATCTTCAAAGGGGAAAAAATGTGCATTATAATTTTTATTGGCGATTGTTTTAAGTTTATTAAAAGAAGCTTTACTTTCATTAACAGGGCACGAAAAAAATTTCTCGTCTATATTAAAATTCATATAAGAAGAAATTGCTGATAACTTACAAATTTGATATAAAGAAATCTACAGAATCTAATCTTTATTTTTGCCCAAGTTTTCAACCTCTTCTTACAATTACCACAGCAAGTTTAAGAATATTTTCATGAACATTTAATTATGCAGGAGAAGAAAGCGTCATTTAATTTATTATGTTAAAACTATTTAATTTCGTCTTTATTCATAGTGAATTAATTAAGTTTAGAAAAAATAACAAACAGAAATTTGGATTAGTAAAATACACGGCATTAGAGGCATTATGAATTTATTTTCACATTCCTTTCTCTTACATTACATTCATTTATAATTTTTCTTTCGGCGATTGCTCTAATCTCAAGAGAAAAAAATTTCAAAAAGTTTTTTGAAAAGGAATAAAATATTTCTACAAATGTTTCAAGCCATTTTACGCTCATATACCAGCCCTTCCAAAGTATTCCAAAGTAAAACACTTTATCAAAACTTCCCTACTTTTTTACTTAAAAAATCATTTCTTTATAAGAAATAGTTTTCATACCAAACATTAAAGAATGTTATCATTTTCAAAAGTTTCAAAGTTTTATTATTACAATATACATAAAATAAATTTATGCGAGAAATAAAAGATTTAAAAAAGATATTTATATCAATTTGTTAGAGTGTTACTAATTAAAATAGCATATATATTACACTCATGCACAAAAAAAATTAGCGCATCAAGAAGGAGTCGTCAAAATGAAATGAAGTTTTACGTACGTAATGACTACTTTGATACAAGTAAATGATTAGAAAATAAAAAAAGGATCATTTATTTCTGAGAAAAAGACAAAGGAACGGAGGATTTAATACTATGTTGAACCCCTTGTAGCGGGAATGCACGATATGATACGATCGGGCATTGAAGCATACAAGTTCTGAATGTTGTCTTGAAACATTTCGTTCCATATTTCCTGTAACCTTGCCTCTAGTTGGTTCAAACTCGTGGGATGCCCAACTCACCGTCCCAAATGATCCCAGATATGCTCGATTGGAGAAAAATCTGGGGATCGGGCAGGCTAAGGAAGGGTAGTAACAAGGTGGAGACAGTCTTGTGACACCCTTGCCGTGTGAGGCCGAGCATTGTCTTATTGAAAAATGGCTTTTGGTAGCCGTTGCATGAGTGGCAACACATGTGGTTGCAGGATGCCATGGACATACCGCTGGGCTGTCATGGTGCCACGGGTCACTACTAGAGGTGACCGTGTATTGTAGGCAATGGAACCCCGTACCATCACACCATCTGTGGGAGCGGAGTGGCGCTGTAAAGCAAAAGCAGGATTGAGGCGTTCACCACGGGGTCTCCACACACGAACACGATTGTCATCACTGCTGAGATTGAATCTGGATTCGTCGCTAAATACAACCTGGTTCCATTTCGTTGTAGTCCAGTTTCCTCTTGAACGGCACCACTCCAAACGGAGGCGTCGATGGGTGGGTGTCAAGTTCAGCACACGTAATGGGCGCCGCGATCCCAAATGTCCTTCAGCCAGGTGTTTTCGTATGATTCCAGGGAGGGGGGGGCTAGTGAAGGTGCTATCTGTGCCTGGATGGCGGCCGATGAAGCAATTGGCTGTACGCGTGCATTTCTTACTATGTGGCGGTCTTCTCAACAACTGGTCTGTCGAGGGCATCCTGAGCCTGGTCTTCGTGTGAATGACATCTCTCGGATCCACTGGTCCCAACACCTCCTCACAACACAATCAGAGCGGCATAATTGACGAGCTACTCGCCTAGCTGACCACCCAGCTTCCATCATGCCGATGATTCTCCCCCTCTCAAACTGTGACAGCTGCACATATTGTCTTCTAAAATTGAGTAATGGAGTTTCGTTACGATCCCGCAATTATTTCTTGGTGCGCTGTTATTTTGTCCATGAGTGTATTTTAAGAGTGAAAATATATCCATATACACTAGCGTACACAACTTAAGCAACAATGTAAATTTTAAACAGGTAGCCATGAAATTGCATAAAAAGGGTTATTCCGATCAGTTCAATGAACACGCAATTTATTAGAAATGTGGAGCTTATGAAAATGTCAGGAACAAAATGCCATAGGTAACGTGGGTGTACGCAAAATGCTTGTGGTCGGCACGCGTATCTGAAGACTATAATACAAAAAAAGAACGGAGGATTAATAAAAGACATATGCTGCAAGAGCAAGTGAGTTTTTCGTGAAATACTGCTAAAAGAAATCACCTGGACGACTTCACACGTGAAAAAATGATCGGTGACCTTGGGGAGGCCAATTTTGACCAATGTAGCTGAAGAGTTCGGAAACAAAAAAAAAATATCGTTTTGCGCCCTTGGAAAGCCCTCCAAACCGTATGTACAGTTGTTAGAAAGCTTGGTGGTGGCCGCTCTAGGAAAACAACTGCAGTGGATGATCGATATATTGTCGTGCAGGCGAAAAGAGCCCGATACCAATCAGCAAGCATATTTGCTTTGCAAGTGCATGCAGCAACAAGGCAACAAGTGCTGCGGTTTATTGTAGTCAGAATTTTTCCCAAAGGTAGCCTATTCTCTCTTTGTTCTGAAAGCTGCATCTCTTTGAAAGTTGGTCATCAGCGACACCGATTAGAGTAGTGTAAATTTAAAGATCCGTCAACACAAACCCTCATTTAGCTCTTTGGAGGTGTTACTTTCAAACAATCAATTATCATAAAACGGAGAAAAACTGAAAATCTAATAAGTAGAAGAAACTAGTTAATTTTCAATTCTTCAATGCCTCAACCTATTCGAATGTATAAAGAGTTTTGCTAGAAAAGCACTGTTAAAAAAAAGAGAAATACGAAAAAAATACAAGATATTTTTGCTCTTAATATTATTACAGTGGGTTAAATAGTAAAATTAAATGGTTTGGCATTTAATTTTTGGTACAAAACATATTTGTGAAAATACTGAAGGTGTACTATGATGTTAAAGCATATACAACGCATCAAATAACTCATATTAGTTGCCGCAAGTGATCCAGAGCAATTTAATACATTAAGCAACACTATTTATTTATATTAAATATAGTATTGCGTATGAGAATATCACTCACTCAAATAAAATAAATATTAGAACTGTAGTCAGTTCAAATATTTACAAAAATAGTAGCTAAAGCGTAAGTGAAGGGATATATCTCGTATCGGAAAGTTACCATATTATTATGAAACATAGTGACTGAGAACACATGGCGAGTAACATCTCGTACACATCAATAAAAAGAAGATTTGAGTATTCAGAAAATGACAACAGAGAACTCTGGTTAGTTGTATTGCAAAAAAGGTGAATCTAGTTCTGCGACAGTCTTTTACACATCCAGTATGAGCTCGTCGGTGAGAAAGTTCGGACAGGTCCATAAAGGGAAATTCATGTTGGATAGTGAGCGAGAACAGTATTTGAATCACCAAATACTCATTTTCTTTTTCTGTTGAGTTCTTCTGATGTCGCTGGTCAGGTATAAATTCCAATACCACTGGTGCGTATGGTGAATTCTAGTAAACCGCATATCTGCGCATGCAAAAACAAGGTTGTTTTAACCTTGTTTTTGCATGCAAAGATATTGCAAAGTTGCAAGTTTGTTTTAAACTTGTCTACTTGTCTCCTTTTCCCCAAACAACATGGCATGGTGAAAAGGAGGCAAATGGGTCAAGGAAGGTCACCATAAACTATTGTAGTGTAGTAAATATATATTATGAATTGTTTTTATAAGCATCGAAGAATTTCCTACACGTTTGGTGGTGGTTGAGATAGAGACCTGTTGTTATCAATATGAGAAATCTGTATCAAACCTGTGCTGGGTACAGAACTTAAATTAAACGTAAATAGGATCTATAAAAATTATAAAGTTTGGAACCCTAATTCAGTGCTCTATTCAGGACACGCACCCGATTGTTTCAATTCAGATAAGTAATATTTATAACATCAATTTTCATGACCAGAAGCCCAAGGAATTTTTCTACATTTTTAATAGATATGGGATCGACTCTTAATTAATCGATGATTTGAATGAAATCAATTTCATTTCAATCTTTGTCTAAGTGCATGAATTTGGGACTATTCTACTTAATGACATATTTCGAATGGAATTAGAATGTCATAATATTGGAGTGTTACAAACTTAACTAAATATATCATAATTTACTGCTCACCAAAATTAATTCTTAAAAATAAACTAATTTAAATTAAACTAAACTAATAAGACTGAAAGAGAATGATAAATTAAAAAAAATAAATAAATAAAAAGGCAAGAAACTAATCAATTAACTACAGATAATCCGCATGGGTAAAGATTATAAAATAAATTGAAATTGCTTTAACGGAAGCAATGTTAGGAACTTAAGAATCTCCAGAAAAATGAGTGATATTATATCACAAGTAAAAGTAGTGGACTTTAAAAGTAGTGTTACAAAATTTTTGTTGTTATAAATTCCAATGCATAAACGTATGCTAGTGAAATCATTCCAAAACTGGGGAGATAACGGCAAATAACACTTTATATGAAGGTCTTCAGGACAAGACTACATATGGGTAACAGATCTTGGACAGTAACAGCTAACACAGAAAATGCAGCACTTATACAGATTAGCGACACAGACATAGGAACAAAAATATCACTTTTAATATCAGTCATAGTTATATCGCCAAAGTTCAGCTTACCAGCTTCCTTGTTCGCACTACGGACAAATCTCCGTGTTAATAATCAGTACTTTCAAGAAAGAATTTCAAAGTTTCCGGCAGATTTGGGCTGTTTCTCACACTCACTTAGCAGATGCACTTTTAAGAGCCAAATACCTTCTAGTACATTTCCCGATTGATCTCCAAAGAAGAATCGAAAGACAGATTGGATAGTCTGGGGCTGTCGGCGTATTAACACCTGCTCCGGTAAGGTGTGACATCTCGGAGAAAATTCAGGAAAAATCCATTACTTTCATACCAATTGAGTTTTAACCTAGGTTCCAGCACTTTCGTGAACATTCGTTTTGGGGTCATTATTGTCAAATTTCTCACCAGAATCACCAAAATAATCTCTAAATCCGGAACCAAGGTTTCGTTGAAGGACATTTCCTGGTCTGACTGATGAAATCTCTTTAAGAGTTTTTTCCCTTAATAACATAATCGTATCAAAGAATCGTCATCTCGGGTTCGTAATAGTATTGTTAGGTAAATGGAAATCTTCCTAAAGGCTCCGTTGAGAGAAAATGCAAATGTGTTAATATAGATTGCTGATGTAATCCTAAGAACCCAAATCTTTGTGATTTATAAGTTGGTAAATTTAATTCAAATTTAATAAGTTCAAGACGTGTAAGAAATCTGAATAAATAAATAACTTATAGCGATGATCGCAATGTTGTGATAGTAATGTTTTGTACAGTCCAGAAATCACAAAATAAAAACAACTCAAAATAAATGCAAGCGCATTCGATGATGACGGAAAAACAATCAGGAACACAATTTGCAACTTAATATAATTTAGAACTTCAGTATACTAAGTTTCATACATTTTAACAGATCATCTCTCACTATTCTTTGAGTATTTTGTGAATTTATTCCTTGAGTATTTTGTGAATTTATTCCGCATATCATTAGTAGTGTTGCCCCTTTATTGGATTGCTCAAAAATATATACAATGTTTAGAAAAAGGAATTTATACTCCACACATATATTGCTTTCCAAATATTTTGAAACAATTTATTAATGTGATTTTAAAAGTATTAACTAACAACTGCGTAACTAATACTATGAAGCTAATAATAGAAATATCTTAAATTAATGAAAGTTCAGTTCGTTGAAGGACATAGGAATTGTTGCGTGTTTCAATTTTTTTTTTTTTAAATTTATTTTATAAATTTGTTTTTTTGCTGTAGAAATTTATCAAAAATAGATAATTTTTTTTTTTTCAATTATTCTTCAAGTCGATAAACTGATCAAAAAACTAGATGCACTGATTTAGTTAAATGAGATCGATATTAAGGAGTAAAGAAATTTTTTAAAACGATTTTCTTAAAGTACTAAAAACTTTTAAAACGTTTCCGACCAAAAATATCAAAATCTCATTAAAACCAAAATATAAAAAGTCATTAAAGTTGCATATATGTTTAATTATAGTAAATTATTTTTCATACAACTTACTGCACATATGTTAGAATATAGTTTCATTTTATGCCATCTTTGTCTAAATTATATCAAATTATTTTGCTGATTTCCTCTCCAACAAAAGTAATCACCATTAACGATATTATATTATATGTAATGTATACAAAAATGATTTTTTTTTTATTTGATAGCATTCAGAACGTCAAATCGTAATTATAGGAAAATTCATTGGTACCCAAATGATAATAACGTGTCATATTGATAATGCATATAGGACATTCAAATATATGTGGTAATATACTGTATTTGTTACACAAATTATTAGAACTAAACTTTAATTAAAGGACATTTTTCTAGTAAGAAAAATAAAATAACGATGGAAGAAATAAAAGCAAAATATTACAGTTGCCCAAATCAAAGTAGGATAGTCGCTCATGAGCCATTGCTTGAAGAGGCAGTACGATGTACGAGGATCGTTCAATAAGTCTTTAGAAGAAAATGTATGAAAACAAAATTACTTTAGGTAGATTTTTATTTTTCAATAAAATATTCTTTTTGAGCTCTATATACATTTCCAAGCGTTTCTCAGACTTTTTAAAGCCGTCTAAGAAGGAAAATTCTCGAATGTCCTTAAAATAGAAATCTATTTGGGCAATGGCCTCTTCGTCCGAAGTTATCCGTCGTCTACCGAGCCACTTTTTAAGGTTTGAAAATTTAAAAGAAAGTCACTGGGGGTCACAAATAGTTCATACAGAGGTTGTTGTGATAATCCAAATTTAATTCCATGAATATGTTAATCGGAACCGCGCAGATGTACATACGTATGTTCTCTTGATGGAAAATTATCATTTTTTTCAGACAAGAATGCTTTTTCCCCCTTTATTTTTATCCCTCAACCGATGCAATAACAACACATAACATTCTCTAATTACGGTATTTTTTTCTTTTTCCATGAAATCGGGGTAGATTAATCCTTGAGCATCCCCCAAAACCTTGTCAAATACCTAGCCGGCTAATTTCACCGTCTTTGATTTCTGCGGATCCCGTTCGCCATAACAGACTCACTGTTGTGACTGTACCATTATCTCTTGAGTATAGTAGTGTATTCATGTTATATCCACAGCTATGTATCGATGAAAAAACTCATCAAGATTGTGATGAAAAAGCGCCAAAATATCGTCAGAGTCGACGAAACGATTGCGTTATTTTCTACTAAAAGAAAACGAGTACCCCCCCTTTGCCAGGTTTTCTTTCGCACCTAATTTTTGCTGAAAAATTTCAAAAACTGTACCTTGCTATATGCTAGTGGCCTCAAATATTTCGTGCAATTCGATTTGTCTATCACACAAAACGTAGATTTGGTCAATCATTCCGGTGGTAGTCACTTCATCTGGATGTCCCGAGCGTCGTTCTTCTGTGGATATACGGCCACGTTTAAACTCATTTGCTCAATCACAAACAATTGCAAACACAGAAACAGATGTGTACTGAACTTCATCTAAGTCAAATTTGATCTATTTCGGTGTTAATCCTATTAAACATAATTGTTTAATTACCACTCGATACTCACTCCCCTCCTTTTTTTCTAAATAAACAATAGTTTCTGGCTTCAATCGACAATTTAAATGAAATCTCGTATTGGAAATATTTGAGACTGACAACTGACTAATGAGTCATAATGTTCTCACTACACCGGTGTGCAAAACTTAAGCAACAGGTGTTTTTTTTTTTTTTTTTTTTTGCCATAAGTCCACGAGAAATCATCTGCGAGGTATAAAATTCAGAAATGAGAGACAGCATTTTATACTTAAATGATGACGAAAACATAGTTGTACAAAATTGAATGCAATGCATACAGTATTGAATAAAAAAAAAATATTGCACTAATTGTGTCGTTACACATGATTGTCTGTCCAAGAAGAACAATAAGCAGTTGTTCCGTAGTATGGGATATGCCATCTCCTTACTGCAATGGTCTCTCCATACTCAGTACCAGATTGTCTAACAGTTCATGAGGTATGAGTGCCCGTTTCTCAATCAGCATCTGTTTCAGTTATTGGGTCTTCCCCGGTGGAAAACGTGGAGTCCTGTCCACACGTTCAGCATAATGCCTCCTCAGACGATAACTCCAGGAGCACTGTAACAGTCTTTATCCGTGATGTTACTGACATGAAACCATGTCCCGACGTCTCTCCAAATCAACTTGTGTTGAAAATCGCTTGTGGTACTGAAACGACACTCATCCGTAAAGGGGACACGACTCCATTGGAGAGATATCCAGTTTTAGTGCTCCATACACGACTCTAAACGGTGCCGCCGATGGCCAGATTTCAAAGGGACGTAGCGTTCGAGACGGCGAGCAAATAGATCACTTTTGTGAAGAAATCTGGCTACAGTAAACCGCGACTCTTGTCGCCCTGTTGCTGTACACGGTTACTGAGCAATGGCGCTTGATGACTGGCTATTTTTGCCAGCAGGACGATATATCATTCATCTACAGCCATTGTTTTCCTAGGGAGGTCACCTCCAACCTATCTAACAGCTATACATATGTTTTGAAAGATTTTCCAATCGCGCAAAATGACACTCTTGTTGCTTTCGAACTCTTCAGCTAAAATCGTCAAACTACATCCCTCCTCCAGCTTTCCGATCATTCTTCTACGCATGATGTCTCCCAGATGATTTCTTCTAACCATATTTTATGAAAAAACTCACTTGCACTTACAGCGAATGTCTTTAATTGTGTCTCCGTTCTTCCTTTTATTGTAGACTCGAGCTGCACGCACTGACAGCACACTCACGTCGCTTATGACGTTTTATTCTTGACATTTGCATAAAAAAGACTTTTCAACTGAATTGCGTGCTGATTGTATTGATCGTTTTCTGCAATTACATGGCTATCTACTTAAAATTTACATTATTGCTTACATTTTGCACACCAATTTATTAACAAACCATTTGAAGTGCTACTAGAGCCATCTCTTGGATTTTCTAAGGACTAATTGAATATCTTCGTTTCTATCATGGTTATTCGATAATTAATTACGAATTCCTCATCCGTTCGAGAGCACTCGCTCCAAAATCTTAGGATCAAGCATTATAGATCTTATGTTATCCAATAACTCGCTGTAGCTGTAGTTGAAATTAGTTCGCTTAGAATATTATAATTACGAAGATGATATGGATAGAGATTTTAATTGACCTCTTTATAGGAACTGCGTACAATTCTTCCCAAACTCTCGTTTAATTCTTTGATTGGTAAGAAAGCAGATTGATTCATCGGATTGAATCAATTGTTTTAGTGGCTGCGTGAAAGAGCGAAAATAGCAACCGATAGTATCATGCATGTCTTGTAAAAAAATAAAGTGTAATCGCATGAGTTTTAGCTCTGGTAAAGAAGAGTCCAGGTGTGATTTATGGTAGCTTTCAAATTGTGTACAGGACAAAATGTGTTCTCTCGCAATTTTAAGTGTATGGAATTGCTTAAAAGATGAACCAACGACTGGTTCCCACTAGTTCAAGCGCACTTGATCAGCACCCAAGATATAATTGTCGCATTTTTAAATCATATGTTACACACATGATTTAACCTCCTCCAATCCAAGGTCAACTTAAAATCATAAATTTTAGAATAATTTGTATCAATCAGTTCGAAATATATGAAAAAGTACTGAAAGAATGTTAAAAAAATTATTTAAATTTTTATTTTTGAGAAATTATGTGTCTCCTGGAGAGACATTAGGACAAACTGACATCATAATTTTAATTTAAAATATTTCTTTAGTCTTAATTTAATGAGTAATTCAAAATAATTCGCGTAATGAGCATAATGTAAGATTTTCATCACAAAATATTCCTCTCCGAACTGTTTGCGGAAGTGTCTTAATTTCCAAAATTTATCATTCGTTTTTCTCTCTCTCTCTTTATCTTACACTATTAAATAATTTCTCAATTTTAAGTTGTTTCTTTTTGAAAACTCGTGATTTCCAAAAACTGTTGTCTGCAAGTACGAGAGTTAGTTTTTTCTGTCCAAATACATTCTATTTCTGGGAAGTTTTAAATTAGACATAATTACAGTGATCACTAATAATGTTTCATTTTATGACAGATACATTCTTTCCTGTATCCCTTAAATATCTATATTTCATGAATTAAGTTAGCAATTAAAGAATATCATTCCGAGCTGAAATATATACCATAATTATAGTTTGAAATCGAATGATTTTGATAGCCATTGACTCAATGTCTCCTACTGGCTACACTGAAATAACAGCGTTCTAAATCAGGAGAGATAATATTTGAGTAAAAAGTTAATAATATTATATAGATAAAGCAAGTTTAAGGAATCCAAAAGTGTGTTTAACATTTTTTTATTACTCAAATAATAAAGAAATGTGAACACTTAGAGGTGCGCAAGTGTATAATTTTCTTTCTCTCGCTAAACACAATTTTCATTTTACCATAAATGAGCTACGAATGCAAAATGTTCACTAAAAATCCTTTTCCCCAAACTACCATTTATCAACAATAAAAGTAATTAAATTTGCATTTCAATGATGCATTTAATTTAACTTGGCGGCATTTTTTGAAAGTGTTGTTTAATGTCTCCTACAGACGACGCTGGGACTGTGGAGGTTAAAGTGTGTGATGTAATCATGTGTTATCATTGTTAACAGTGTTTCACAGAGTAATCTGAAAAAAGCAATGACGAACTTGCGTTGTATATTTTTCAAAAGGGCTATTTAGTTGCATGACAATTCCCCACCTTCAAATGGCTACTGAGCGCAAAGATTTATTGCGGAGATTTCGATGGGAAGCTATCGAATATTCCACGTATAGTTTAACTTCTTACTAAAAGGCTACCATGATTTTGGATCAATCAGGAAAGTCCTTAAGAGACAACAATTCGCAAACGGCAAAGTGGATGGAATCGTGACTTAAGAATAGTTTCTCATATAATCTTGGAAGTTCTTCAGCCAAGGTATGCATTACCTATGAATATCTAAAACATTTGTATCAATCTGCAAAGCAACTGTGTCTATCCATTGTGTTTACAGTGTATTATTTGGTATTCAGTACACTATCTTGTAGCACACTACTACTATTCTTCATCAAACCAATAGTAGTCCTATTGTTTCATGGCCTTTTTGCATGCATTCTAAGTTACATCATATTGTGGCAGTAACATGCTTCATGATGTGTATCTCCAAAGTCTATTTTTATCTTTTCATAACAACTATTCTAAGTTTTCTGTATGTTTAACTGATTTGAAATTGTATGTTTTCAGTATAATAAAAAGAAAATTTTGAAAGGTAAAGGAGTTACAAGGCACAGTTTGGAAAAAAATATTTTCCTTTAAAAATAAGATTTAATCGTAATTTTGCTTACAAGGACAAAAAATGTTATTCAGAACTTGAATTTACTGAAACCGAAATAAAAATGCAAAATATTCAATTTAATAATGTTTATTATAAACAGATAAAAAAAATTTACAACTCATGAAGCGTTCTGCTAAAAATAAACTTTCAGGAATCTGATACATCTAAATTAACATGGTAGATATGCAAGTTAAAACTAATTTTCATCCATTTTTAGTTTTAAGAATTAATTTAGGAATACACAAATTGCACACATTACACAAATACATGTAAGTTATATCTTTTAAAATATTGAATACAGAACTCTAATGGTCTCTTCAAATTTCAACAAAAATATATCAGCTCCCTTTTTAGCATTTATTTTTTTTATACTTTTCATACTTACTTTTTGTTTTGTATATATTATTAATTTTTGCTTATTTATTTATTTTTATTTTCTAGATCATCCTGTGAGTTATTGAATTTCAAGAAAATATTTCTCCAAAAGACTAAATTTCTTTTTGAATTTCTAAATATTGTTTTAAATTTCAGAATCCAAGTGTTCACATACTGATTCAAGCAAGCTTAAAAATAATTTTTTTTAAAATAAATATACATAAATCATATATAAAAACATTTTAAAAGAGATCTGAATGACGCTTAAAACATGAATTCTTTTCAGAAAAAGGCTTTGAAGACTTATTTATGTAAGGGTATTAAAAGGAAAGTATAAAATATTCATATAAACTAAAAATGAACTTTGAATGAATATTCAAATTAATTAAGAAGCATGATTTGTATTTTGGGATTTAGTCAGTTTTTGTCAATGTTTCTTATTGCCTTTCGACAAAAGTAATTGGGGTTGGAAAAATAGTTGTATTACGAATTAAAATTGTACACAAAAATCTTATAATATTTTTTCCCTTTCCATACATTTTGTTCAGTTGGATTTTACAAGTGTCTTAAAATTACTAGCATTTTTGTTTCTCTTACATTATATATATTGCTAAAAAGTAATTTTATTCCAGCAATGCTAAATGCTTCTATACCAAAATGTTATTTAAGAAAATTATTTTAGTACATTCATTTCTATATTCCGCAGATTTAGATTTTCTGATAAATAAAATAAAACTTTTTTTTTGTATTTTAAATTTTTTCTTAGAGTGTACACAACTGATTAATGTTTTTCTTTCAAAATTAGTTATCATCTTACTAAATTGTAAATTTCGATTACGAATATGAGATTGATTTCAGTACATAAAATGTACAATTTTCTACTTCCTATAAAATATAATTGATAAAAGAATAATTTACATTTAAATTTGAAACTTGTGATTTCTGGTAGGTTCTTTGATATTCCCCATAAAACTTATGGCCCATTTAAAATGTGATTTTGCTAACAAATTATATATATGCTGTATATTATGTAAATTGTTTTCCCTTTTATATTTTTGCAGTTTTACTTTTTGTTCTATAATTCTTCAAAATTCTATAATTGCAATCAGATAACTCAATTCAAAATTGCAAATAATCATAACTTATCGGATCATAGCTTCTCAACTGAGCAAATTGTTTTTGGACTTTATTTCAAAAATATTATATATTTATTTTTGCTTTATATTTTTAACTATTATCTTTTGTTTCATTGCGTGTACGTTTCACGTAAAATAGGGTATTATTTGTAAGTGAAGGGGAAAGTAGAAAAGGTCACTAAAATTCATTATTTTTTACACTGAACACATTTGTACTGTTTGGGAGTATGTTACGAAAAATTAATTAAAAATACACTATGAACTAATAAGATTATGACTAATAAAATTTAGAAAAAACTGACGAGTTTCGATATTTGAGTTACCAGCTAATCATTAATCATTACACTAATCATTTCGAATTGAATTAAATTCATAATTCATCTACATCATTACTGCAGCGAACATTTCTTGTTCTCATTATCACAGAGTACTTTGTAATGCTCGAAACAATTTCTTCGAAAGACTATTCTGATATATTTTACATATTTCAATAACTAATAAAATTAAGTGCTTTCGGAACATCAATATAATCTTTAATTCAAAGCCTTATATGTATGCAAAGCATTTTCAAAATGCTAAAGCCTTTACTCATTGATTTTATAAAAAATTTTACAAATTCAAAATGGTGTAAAATGGCTATTTTTAAGAAAAATGGTATGTAAGGTAATAAACAAAAGAAATACATAATAGTTTTTTTCTCTCTCTATTCTTTGAATGTACCCGTTATTGATCTCCGAAGAAAACTGTTGCGGTGTTCCACACAGTTATACAAAAAAAGATATATCTTATTTATAGTTTGTGACGACTGCACATTCCGGGATGCCTCTAGCGCCATAACTAAATTCAATGATTAAACACTAAGATTCAATAAATCATCAGAGAGACACTAGAACAATAATTACACAATTTATTAGCTGCTTGTTAATATAACAACAATTATTAATGCTCTCCCGGGCAAGAATTTTACTACCCTAATTCAACCCACCAATAATAATCTAACAGACTCTTACCACTAAGCCTTCCTCGAATGCAACTGAGATTCTGGATCAATTGTTGAACATTGGAATAACTAAATCTCTTGAATCACTCCACTTTTATTCCAATCACGTATTTCAACCTCTCTTTCCACCTCTTTCAACTACTCCTTCAACCTCTCTATCGCGACATTCATTCGGAGTTTATATATTTCCTAACTCTCCTGCTTCACTTCATTTCTACCTGCTTTCTATCTACATATTCACGTTTCATTTTTGGTTGGGCAAAGGCTGTTTAGCAAAATCAACCAATCTTAATTAAAAGTCCCCAAGGTTAGTGAAGAGAAACCGCTAATAGCCCAATGTCACTAAGTTTAAAACTAAATGTTCATGAATATATATCATATATAATGAGCTGCAATGCAGTATTTAATTATGGAATTTAAACTTACGATGAAGTTCAGTTGACTTCTAAAGAAATATGAATAAACTATTCAAAAGGTATTAGTTTCATAGCATATTATGCACAGAACATACTTTTCTGACCACATACAAACTAGCATAATCAAAAACAATAGATAAAAACTTAACTTGTCCCCAAAACTATTTATTTTTGTTTTCAAATGTAATTTATGAGCCAATAATAGTTACTGTTCATTTAATTTTTCCACTAGTAAAAAAGTATCTTAAGCTCTTGGTATCACACAATGGAATTCTACGTCGATACAAATCGGGTAAAAGCAATCTCAATTCCATATTTTGTTCCCTCTAAATCAGATTTTGTTATTCCTTTCAAAGAATACGACGTGATTATAACTTCTACCTTATTTTTTTTCTACCCAAAGCATTGTTTTCTGTAATCACCATGCTTGGCGGAAAGTCAAAAACTTTCCAATTTGATTCTTCCATCCTTTTGTATTCCTTTCGTACTTTGCTGGAGGATATTTTTCAGAAACGCCTTTTCCTTTTCTATTTTTAAACCTTTCTTTTTTTTTTCTGGCAAGTCTCGAATTGATTTAGTATCTGACAGACCTATAAGTTAAGTTTATTTTAAGATCAATATTATTATTTCTTCTTTTTGCATTTTATACAATGCGTCGGAACAAAGCGACTTTCTTTTTAGAAGAATAATAAAAATAAAAATAAAAACTTTTCTTGCTTTCTTGGCCTGAATTTGGACTTTTTATCTGGAGCAATAATTTAAAACTTTTCTTTTTTTTGTTGGTGAATATTTTTCGGTCTTTTTTGTTCTTGTTTATTTATTTAAGCAGAAACAAGACCTGTCTTTTTAGCTCAAATATATACCACGACACTTTCTGTTTATTTATTCAGACTAATAGATAGGTGTTAGAAAAGAAGTAGATTCCTATTTTGGAGAAACACTTGACTCCATGTCTCCATCTGAATTGAGCTTCATGTAAATCATCATTCAAGAGTTAAGTTAATATGTAAGAGAACATTGTATATTCAAAACTCTTAGGCAATGAACTTAAAACGAAACGTGAAATATGGGTGTCATTTTTCAAAATGCACTAAAATATAGTCTCATTTACACGGCACAGGATTCAAAGTTTTGAGGAATAAAAATTTCTCAAGTAAAAGCCCTTTCTTTATTCCTTAAAGCAATTTCGGTAAGTGAATCTTCACAATAATCATAAGAATGTATTGCTACAACCTTTATTTTTCTGACAGTAACACGTATTTATTGCATACTATTACAAAGATTTATAGAGTATCTTGTGAATATCAAACTGTTTTACTGTCCAACTGGACATTTTTGCTTAGAAAAGGTATTTACAAAAGATAAAACCGTTTATCATTAACTTTTGAAGAATAATGAAGTTTTTATCAAACATTAGATATTTTATAAAATTTCACGATATATTTTACAGACCTATAAATTTATCTTGGGTTTTTATCAGTCATACCAACACGTGTGATTATACATCCTGTGTTTTAAAAATTTAAAATTAACATTTATACAAAAATCACAAAACTACCCTTTTGATTTTACTCTTAGAACTTGCACAGGTATGGAAAGGATAGAAAAAGGGAAATGTATAGATAATTTTGAGATGTGTAAGATGTTTGAGTATAAGAACCTAATTTTAAATTTTATGGATAATTTTTTAAAAAACATATTTATATGAGTTTCAATATCTAAAATCAACAGTGATAAGGATAATCAGCTTAATGTTACTTCAAACGATTAATTTTTATAAAAAATATTGCTATATTTTCATAAGAAATAATTTATTCAATATTTTATAGATAATGCTCTATTTAATGTTTCGCTAAATTTGTCCATAATTATGGTAACACAAACTTAAAAAA
>BMAW01098401.1:197358-244868 GCA_019974015.1 Nephila pilipes | reverse complement strand
TTGTTGTACTTCGTTCAGTTACGTATTGCTAACTCAACTACTCTTTGAGCCATGACATGCAGAGTTACCATGTAGAATTATATATTTTGAAATGAGAGATACAAGTAATATATTATTACTATCATTTTTTAAAATCAGAAAAGGGAAATGCATTTCAAATTTTTTGGAATTTCTTGATTCTATGAATATATACTCGTGTTTGCAGAAGAGCAACATCGTTAAGAACTGATTACAATTCAGTGATATTAACTCTCTATAAATTACTGCATTGATGGAAATAAATAAAATTTACAAACAAATGATCACTTTTACGGCGAAGATCGGTATTTGGTGAAGTCACTACGCAGCATGGTTCGAACCAAAAGATTATGAATCTTTGAAAAAGAGTTCATTGCTACTTTTGTTTGGAACCTAATTTGCACATCCGCGTCAGAACGAGTATGACTTCTACAGGCAAGAGGCCGATGAATGGGTCATGTTCAGTTGACTATATATCTGGTGAACAAGCAGGCTAGGAAACAAAAATAGGACTGTAAAACTAGAAACAGAAAAAAGTACTTGATGAAATTACTTATTAATGTCGCAGTGAGGGAGCAGCAAAGGGCTATCAACAAAATGCCCAAAGAGACTGAGGTTCACCTGTGGGCATTGAACTAAAACATTTATTCTGGAAACAATCACCCCAGCACTCTAGCCTTATCGGCCAAATTTTTTTTTTCAGCAATAATGGTGGAAATATAACAGAACATGTTGGAACAGAACGTAAGATAAAACATAATTTCGAAGTTCAAAAATTAGTGAAAGCTTACAATGTGTTAACAGAGCAGGTAATGTACGTGATAGGAATATAAAAAAAAAATAGCAGCATAATTTTCCTGCAGAAATAATATGTATATTAAGCGATATATAATTGGCTTGGAGTAAGAATACAAAAAATCGTCCATACTTAGGAACCAAAAAAAAAATGAGGTTTTAGACAAATGTATACATATATACAATTATAAGAGAACACACACACACAATAATGAGGAAAATAGGAATAATCATAGATGTATTCAAATATTGAAACAATCATGGAAATTTGTTGACTAATTTTAAAACAGGTAAAATACAGGATTTAAGCTTGAAGAAAGGAGAATTATAGGATTTTTCCTTTTTTACGGATTTCAGCCAAATGAAGCCTTCAACAATAGCACGATTTAAACAGACACTTTTGGTAAAGGGTTAAGAAAAAGCCGCAGTGGTCAACATATAGAGGCATTGAAACTTAAGATTCATGTTATTTTCAAATTAAAGCTAATTAATTAACAGACGAGGGATCATGGACAGTTAAGAAGCGAGTAATAAACCTGAATAGAATAAAATCAATTTTGAGTTTTTAGGCGTTGGTTTTTGGTGATTTTGAACTTCGGTGAAGTGACGAAGACTTTACCTGACATGGCACCTCTATCTCTGGCATCCCTCCGTAAGAAGTGCTTGAGATCTAATACAATTAGTTGTGTATTATACCCACTATACAGAGGGTCTTGAAAGGCATCAGGGTTCGAACCCCCTGCTCGATGAAACAACGCCGGACCCGAGCTCGTGACCAGGACCAATAGGCTATCGTGGCAAATAATGTGTGGTTGGATAGGTACGATTACATCCCAAACTTCTCTGATGTACAGGATGTACTTCGGATTATATATAATGATACTTAGTTGTGCCCTAAGCCGTTATTATTGACATTCGTCCGGTATCGTGATGAATAATACACTCCAAAAAGTATCGTCACTGATATAGTGTCAACTGCAAATGTGGCTATATTTGCTCCCAAAATTAAAGTGATATTCACTTGAAAAAGTGACCTTTGCTTATTGATATGCTGACGTCTGTGTCTACGAACCCTTTTGAAACCGTAGGCATCGTTGCATTTGCTGAGGGAAATACTGCATAACGGAACTTTTACAAGTAGCCCACGATGCTACAGAAGACGACGAGTTGTCGGAGTATTCAGTAACATGCCTGTAGCATTCTTTCTTCTACAAACGGTCGAGATGCTGTTGCATAATAAGCCACTTCTACGCTGAGGAATGTCTATCATACCATGCTGCCGTATCCTTCCTTGATTTATCCTACTAGTCAGGTTCTATTCACATCTCTACACCTGAATGGGTATCGAGGTTTTGTGCCTTATTTGTGCTGCTATTGCAAAGTAAGAAAACTCTATCACGTAGGTCGATAATTGGTTCCTATTCGTTTTTCGTAAATTGCCCATATGGCGTCCTGTGTTGTCGCCGCAGTATTGTGAATTTCTCATGAAATGTTTACTACTGGTATATAAACATAGACTATTTTAAGCATCTCACTGCAGGTCTCTATTTATATGGTTAAATCAACGATTGGGAGACCACTGATCAGTCCCCTCTTGCAAGGTAACTCTGAAATATTTATCATTTCAGGAGAATACTCTAATTTGCATTTGATGACGGTTTCAGCTCCATTACGTGATTAATTCACGGTGCTGTAATATTTACAAACAAGTGCTTATAACATTATTTCCCCGAGTGTTCTATTTGTTAGGGCTGAATTAACACGCATTACAGCTACAAATTGGGATGATACTGGTGATGAATTCGTAAAAGCCAGGTTATTTATACAGAATCTAAATTGAGATTCTCATTACTTTCAGAAAACATTGATGTGAACATTTTTAAATGCACTTAAATTCAATGTTAAACCATTGATATTTTTTTAGAAAATCCTATTAGTCGTAATCGAATCTCAAATTTTCAGCCTTTAAAAAATTCAAACCCACCGTACTTTTAAACTCTATTTTGTAATCATTGCAAGTCCCTCTTAATGTAATTAAAATTAAAATCATCGTATTTATAACCATCTAAGATCTCAACATACTCTGAAAATTAGAAGAAAAAATAATTAATTGCGGTATTTAACTGCTCATACTTATTCTAATATGCGATAAAAATTAATCAGATTAAATTGAAGTTGGACAAGCAAAATTACTATTCAAAAAGAATTTGATTAATCTTTATAGCATATTTTTAGCGTAATCTGTAAAATAAAAATTATTGTAAATCAAGCTTTAACTGAATTAAAAATGCATTTCCTTTCAAACATTTTAAAATAATGTGTTTTTGGAAACAAAATATTTTATTTTTCTTACTTATAGATTTCATAAAGAAGGAATCTGATGATACAAATATTTTTAAGACTTATGTACTCAAATGTTCCATTAAAATTAATTATATGCAATTACGTCTCTATAACTAGTTTTTTTTTCATTTACACAATATTTAGAGATTTTATAATATACAATTAGGCACCTAGATTTAAAATAATCAAAATACAATGAATGCGTGTATGTCTGGTAATAAGAGATTTAAACTAATGAAACTGCTTTGATGCTCTCATGTATTTAATAATAGAAACATAATTAATTTTCTCAATTTTGTCTGAATTAAAATGTAAGATTACGTGTCTAAAAGTTAAATTTTTAAATAGTTATTCTTTTTTTAATCATATCAAAATGATTGACAGTCAAAACTCAATGAAGTTGCTAAATCTTTTAATTTAATCCATTTTAAAAATTAATCGATTGTCTTTATATTTTGCAAATGAAGCGTCCAACATTTTTTCTAATTTCATAAATCTTTCAATCAATTAATAAACAAGGAATGATTTATGTTATGTAAAATTGGTATGAGTTTAATATTGTTTTATATGGAAATCAAGAGAAAAAAATATTCATTTTTCATGTTTGATGCAATTCATAAAATTTAGAATTTTGAAAAGTTACACCAAAATTATTATCGAATTCCAACAGTTCTTAATTTCTGAAGTAATTGAAAAACTGTTAATTTTTTTGCTGTTGCATGTTTCGGCATTTTGAAAATTACACTCAATATACTTATGTCTGATATGTTTTTGGGATACATTCAGTTACTGATAAATATTTAGTTATTGGCATTTTAATCAATAATTAAAACAAAATAATTGCAACTACTCAGAAAGTTCTTTTAAAATAAATTTTCTACGAATAGAAATGGAAAATAAGCGAAACTATAGCTTTATTTCTAGTAAAGTAAATTAAATTTTTTGAACAAATAATGCTTTAGTATTTGTAATTATTAAATTAACATGTTTGTGATATTTTTTGTACAGGTATATAAAAATAAAATGCTGTCATATTTTACAAAAACACATATATTTTTTCTGACTTAATTAAATCTTTTTATCAATTAATAAGTAATGGTATTTGCATGTTGCATAAAAATTAGTACGAGATTTAAAATGTTTTGAAAATCAAGAGACATTATTGATTTTTCTTTTATGAAATGTTCGTAAAATTTGGAATATCGGAAAGTTAAGCAACATAACAACCATTGATATTATCCAGTTTCTGTAGTTCCTAATCCCTAAAATAATTGAGATAATTGTTAATATTTTACAATAGCATTTTTATCATTTTCCAAAATAGAGTTCAATATGCCGATATGTATATATTATATATTTTTTGAATAAATTTATTTACCGACAAATATTTACTTATTTATTAGCTTTTTAATCACTAATTAAAAATAAATCTTTTTAATATCTTAGAATGTTCTTAAGTAAATTACTTATAAATAAAAAAAAGAAAGAAAAGTAGAGAAAACTATTGCTTTTTGTGTGTATCTAATTTTCAAACATTCAGTTTTAAACAAAAGTTATTTTATTATTTTTTATTTCTTACATTAAATATCTGTCGTAGTTCTTTCTCCTCAGGTATATCACAACATAAAACTCAATTAGTACATTATTTTGGAAAATGATAAAATTATGGAAAATTATGGAAAATTTACATTATACTCATAATATATTGAATATTAATTTATAGTTATATTTTGAAGCATATAAGAAGTTCGAAAAAAAACATTAAAAAAACAACAACTTTGAAACTTTTGTGAAAATACAGAAATTGAGAATAATTATTTATTGTTGTAGCAGGCTTATATCTAAAAAATGTGTGTGTATCAGAAAAATAGTACAGAATTTATGGTATAGTTAGCGTTTTAATAAATACTCTAATAATTGAATAAATTATCTAATGCATATTTTAAATGTTCCAAGATTTTTCGGAAGATCTAAAAGGAATTACAAATACTTTTGATGCATTTTTCAAAGTTATCTCGTGGCATAGAATTTATTTTGAAACTCATTGCGTGCAAAATATTTTATTTCAAAAGATCTATGAAAACGAAATCAATAATTGTACTTCATTTCTTATCATAACAGATTATACAACGAGAATATCACTACTTGTTATGTTTCCTTAAGACTTAGCAAAGCAAATTCCTAAAATCATAAAAACTAATAAAGTAATCAAAGAAAACATAGAAAAAATTTGTTAACACCCAAGTTGTGTCATATTTGCATTTATTTCCTTAGATATTAACACATCGATCAATAACTCCCGAGACTAACCCAGAGATGGCGCTCGTAGTAAACCAGTAACCAGGTCTTTCTAGAGTACTAACCTTTGCTTGAAACGTGTCAAAATTTTAAGTCGATCGGACCAGGAAAAAGGTTTTTTGAAGTGAAGTGAAAAAGGTTTTTTCCAAGTGGGTGCCGCGATTGCTTTCGATGGAACAAAAACAGCAACGAGTCGATGATTCAGAAAGCTGTTTATCGCTATTTACTCGGAACAAAAAAGATTTCTTGCGGAAAAAAAAAAAAGAATGGGAAGGAAAAGCGTTGGAACAATTTTAACACCCAAAAAGGTGATTAAAAAAAGGTGTTATGTTGATGAATAAAAAAAAAATTTTGCAAAAAAAATGTTGTTTTCAATGTTAGACTCGGGAGTTATTGATTGATGTGTTACAATCAGAAAAGGAAGTAAAGTACTATAGGAAGCTCCCGTATTAAAGATTTGTACTTTATTTATATTTCTCGAGCAATGCAGAAAAAAATTCAACTTAAACAGCTATTCAAATGATCCTCCCCGCTTCTAGGAGCCTATTTTGCACATATCTTGAGATACGCTTTTTAAGATATTGTGAGTAAATACACATATCAATTGAGCAAATGTAATTTTCAGATATCATATACTGCCAGGAAATTATATATATATATATATATATATATATATATATATATATATATATATTATATTTAAGTCAGGAAATGCTGAAATCGGGGGAACGAGGTGGCCAAAGAATTTTCAGAACAGCCGATTGCTTCCTCTTTTAAAAAATAACAATTAAATTAAAGAAATCTTGAAATATATGTACAGTTTTATTATATTTAGCATATTGCACTGTCTCTTTTGAACCAAGTACCTTGCACCTTATTCTATTCTGTTGAAATATTTAAAGAACAAAGCTTTGGAAACAATAGGTGATTCGAAAAAATGCCATTAAACAAAAAATACAAAAAGTTACTCAAAGTATCTTGAAATACGTTGCTCAAATTATGCTCAGAAGTATTCCTCTTAGACTTAAGGGAAGTGGAAGAGCATGTGTTGAAAATGTTATTTGAAACTTTTTTTATGTTGCGTGAGATATACGTTTTGCCATTGGAATAAAATTAATTGCTTTAAAATTAATTGATTTTGTATAGTAAATTTACGAATAACCAGTATGGGAACTCATAGGACATTTAGTATTTGTTCTATGTAACAAATTGTAAAGTATAAACTAAAAATAAATTTGAAAAATCTCCATGTGGATATGGATATTTCATATATGAAGTCATCTTAATCATTTAATTACAAACAGTTTCACAGCATGCGATTTGTAGTCCTTTAAATTAGGAATAGTTAATCTTGTGTGCAGGCAGGAACAAACTTTTGTAAGCGACTTATGATATATGACAATGCAAAGTGAGGTTAAACATAATAACTCTTGCATTTTGATGTACAATCACATGCTGATTACGTTGTATTGTTAGGAGTATTTCAACCCTTGCATAAAATTTTGTTGGGGTAAGGTGGAAATATAACCGGCTTTTGTAAAATAGCGACGTATTCGTTGCTATTCAATTTAAATGAATTTGTCATTTTTAAAATGAATAGAAAAATACAAATCTTCTCTTAATCAGTGTATTCCAAGATAATATTTAAGGTTTATACAAATCTTTGTCGAAAAATACTACTTGAATGTAATCAATGATAATGTAATAATTATTTCTGTAGCAAATATTCTAATACTCGAGTTTGAAATTGTGTTAAAATCCTCTCTTGACTTTTTTATAGTGATCATATTACAATATATTTAAACATATTTAAGGGCCAATGTATCTGTAATTAAAAAGCATACTACCCTTATATTAGTAGATGTAAAATTCTTATGGTATTCCTTTAAATACTTATTACAGTTGGATTGATGAGTAGTGTTTTTGATTTAATAATTCTTAATTTAAGATTATTTGACTGATTGCGTTGTATTGTTAGGAGTATTTCAACCCTGATTACGTTTAGGTTTCTGAAATCCTAAACGTATTAATTACTATTCCATTACTATTCAAATACTATTTACTTTTGAATAGTAATTAAATCCTAAACGTATTCAGAATCTGGTGACACGAAGTACTTAAAATGACATGGAACTGAAAATAAATGGGATTTTTGGTTCATTAAAAATTATTAAGATAATCTAAATTCGTTAATGAAAGACTTAGAATGTAAGAAAAGTGAAGACTTTGATACGAAGCCTTTTGTCACATGGCTTACACTAATTCGTTAAAAAATAAAAATAAATAATAAACAATTAAAAATGGCATTGGCTTTGGTAATTTCATTTTGACGTGCGCTAATGGTTTTCCTTCTGTCAAGCTTGCGAAAAAGTAGAATTATTCAAAATGAATATCAATTAGCGTAAAGTAAGCTGACATCCCCAGGCTCCACAAAAGCAATGATTATCAAGAAAAGAAAACATTTTTTTCCAAGTTCTTAATGCATTCTTATTTTCATAAGTACAAAATCGCGGCCAATGTTAACAACAAAAAGAATAAAGACGCACGATATTGTCACAGAGCTCATTTAAAAAATGAAATATCAAAATTTGAGCAAACGATAAATTATGAAAGCAGACACAACAATATTTTGTCCAGAAATTAAAATAAAAGCAGATGATAAAATATTAAAATTAGGTTATCTTAAGACATACTGTGCCTTAGTAAACTAAATGCAAAGATTATGTAATCGCTAATATTATCAAACATAAGACTATGCTATTATTTAATCTTAATTTTGATGCGACATTTTTCAATCATTACCACATCATATAACATGATTAATAAAAGGAACTGTGAGTGTGAATAAAATAAAGGTCATTGAGTGCTGTTATGAAGTAAAATTTTACGGAATATGGTTAAAAAATAAGTTGTGTATTAAAACATTAAATTTTTTCCGGATTCATATCATCTACGGTTCTTAGAGTAAAAAATTACACTATTATCTTATCATTAAACTATAAAATTTTAATTCCACATTATTTCAAACTATTCAAACATATTTCCTTGAAATCTTACAATTTTCTTTCTAAAACCAAAACTATTTAGAGTTTTGGTTCCATTTTTTAGACACTTCCATAAGAATTGGTGGTTAAGAATAGATGTATAATCATGACAATTGTTTTGAGCATTTTTGTTTCTTTTGTATTAGAGCTTGAATCCTCACTCGAACTATCAAAATAAATTCCCAAAAAGAAACTTTCACACAAACATTGCCCATACAAAATTACTCACAAAATAAATTTCCAAAAAATAATTTATATATTTTTTTACCATAATTTATTTTTTAAAAGTATGATTAATCATAGATAATTTGGTGTTTTCTGAATTTTATTGTTTAATTTTCAAATTGAAAGATATTACCTGGTTAAATGGATTCGAAGCTAATCTTGCAGTAATTTTGTACCCAAGGAAATTTTTTGTTATTAAATCGGTAACACATTTGTATAATTTATTCAATTTTTATAATATAACAGGCATGACATTATTTTTCTACTCAGAAAGGTATAGAAATTGATGAAAATTTAAATTTTTATTCAGTGAGTTAGGCGTCTTTGATAAGTGAAATTGATAGCCTACATGAAAATTGCGCGGTATATTAACTTCAATATGTATTATCTAAAGAGCTATAGATAAGACCCGGTTTCAAATCTATCTTCAGCCTGTCATATTCTTTCATGGCAGGAAACATTAAACCATAAATATTAAGAACGTTTATAAAATATAAAAAAATTAAATACATCGTTTTTTTGTCGCTTATATAAAACTATCATCGCTGCACCAGAATACATAACCATGGTATATGCATAGTCAGCCGCGCCACGCTCGCGCGCGCTTTGCCGCGCAGCCCATGCGCGAAGCGCTGCCGCGCCCGCTACCAGCGGCGGCAGCACTGCGCGCGCACGCTTCGCTTGCAAATACGCATACGCGCAGCGCGCAGCAAGGCCGCCGGGCGAAAGCCGTAAACGCTGCCATGGTAAAGGCAGCTGAACTGGCGGCTGGCAGCATACGCGTAGCGCCGCGCAAAGCATTTTAACGGAAAGAAACCAAAGTTGAAGGATTTGAATAAATGTGATTAAATGCTGTTCCATGCTTTGGATGGTTTGTCGTGTTTATGCCCCGATCAGGTGCTGGCAGTGGCCTAACTTGCTTCAGTGGATTGGATTATAAAGGATAATCAAACCAAAGAATGGGAGTTCAGAGGTCAGCCACGGAAAGAAGTAGAGCCAGATTTAAACAAAAGATAAACCAGGCTTCCGTTTTCACGAGAATAATCAGTTTGCGCAAATTGATGTTGCAGAACCAGTGACTGAGATAAAAGTTCGTAACTAACAATGTTAACTAGACAAAGGAAGAATGATCACCGAGAAAATGATCTTAGAGCATGTGTTGAAACGACAATGTGCCAGTGACACGCACACGTACGCACGCACGCACGCACACGCACGCACACGCACACGCACGCACGCACGCACGCACACGCACGCACGCACGCGCACACACGCACGCACCTGCATATGTAATATGTAATGTATAATGATTGTAATAATAATAATAATATAATAATATATAATATGTATGTAATAATAATAATATATCTTAAGTATATGTATATATATGTATATATATATATAATAATATATATATATATATAACAACTATATATATCTCTCTTTCTTTCTTCGTTAACTTTGTGTCTTGATGATTTGCAACCCAATTTTAACCAACGATTTTTTGAGTTATTTAAAAACCAGTCCCGGATTCGCCTTGAGAACGATTTTTGGGCGTATAGATTGCATTTGGCTTCATAAAGAAATATAGTAATCACGAAAGTTTTTTCGTCTTGATCAGGAGACTGCTGGCTATGAGTAGCGTATTTGCCTCACGGCACTGCTTGTTTTCTGAGCTTATATTATGAAATATATTACATTATGAAATATGTATGTATATGTATATGTATGTATATTATATATATATTATATATATATATATATATTATATTATGTATATATGTATATATATTTATAAATGTATATGTTACATAACTATATATATAATTATGGTATGTATAACAACAATATATATTTATATAGAGGTATATATTATGTATATATATGTATATATAATAATAATATATATGTATGCTGGAGTTCAAAATTGAAAGTGCTCCGTTTTCGTCGATTGTCTCTTGATCACTAACAGATTTTAATAAAATTTGGATTGTGCAAGATGTTGATATAATAATAATAAAAAAAAATAACGCTCAATAGTTATAATACTCTGATAAAACTCATCAGATTCAAAAGGTATGAAACAACGGTTCCAGAACAAAACAAAAATCGGTTAGCAGGGGCTCTCTTACCAGATATACAGACCTCGCACCATGTATGCTAGAAATAAGGAGTTTATGAGATTCATGTGCAATGGTCCACTCATTCACAGCTGTTGAGTAACGTCTTGAGTGGTTCTCAGAAGTTGCGAATTGTAATTGCCTTCAGAGAGTCCCAAGTGTATGCTCTGGGAATGAAGTCTGAAGATTTGTTTGAGACTATCCATTCAGAAAATATCCTCACTTTCCAGAAAATCGTCGACCAGTTGAGGTCTATGTGGCCTCGTTCAACCATGAAAAGGAAATCAGGACCATCTGCACCCTGAAAAGGCAAACACAGAGCTCCAAAACCGCATTCCTATACCTCTCAACATTCACAGTGCCTCTTTCAAAGACATAGAGGTGTGTGCAGACATCCAAAATGATGCCTTCCCAGACCATCAAGCCTCTGCCGTAATGGTCATTTTCTTGGACATTGGAGCGCAGGTAGTGGTTCCCTGGATCTCTCCAAATGAAAGTGCGGCTAAAATCACAGATTAGGTTGAACCGGGACTCACCAGTGAAGAAAATGGTTGCCCATTGATACAAGCCCCAATC
The DNA here is from genome assembly GCA_019974015.1 of Nephila pilipes. Lineage (NCBI taxonomy): Eukaryota > Metazoa > Arthropoda > Arachnida > Araneae > Nephilidae > Nephila > Nephila pilipes. The sequence goes on along the minus strand of BMAW01098401.1, from coordinate 233,449 downwards.
TCTGATCTCTGCATCATTTTAAGTAGACTCTCTGTTCAAAGAACTGAGTGGAACTCGAAAAACTGGTTTTGTAAAGAGCCCTCTCTCATAAAGTCTTCTGGAAACAGTCACCCTTGAAACTCGAGTTTCTCGGCAGCATACAACTCATGAGAGATCTGAGAAGCCGTAGCATCTCGGTTGCACCTCGATAAAATGGACAAAAGGCGATATTCCCTGGCCGTCGCGGCTTTTGGACGGACTGTGTGCGGGTTTTCTCCTTTTTTCCTTCAGGACCTGGTATCCTGAAACTTCCTTTAAGTTGGACACGACCCTGGCCGTTAATCGAATTCTCTGCATATCTGGATTTCAGACTGGCCTGCTTCTAGCCTATCCATAATTTACCACCTCATTCCATCATCTAAACGTTGGTCGTTATTCAGTTTTACAGCTTGAATTTTAATTAAAGCGATTGATGCAAAAAACCACCAAGAAATTCGGCGAATTGTGCTAGCGAACGAAATACGGATTTTGTCACGAGCGCTTGTAAATGCTGTTTTTCGACTAGTTCCTCCCCCTTCCCCAATATGCGCTTGCATATTTGAAGTACAAGATTTGCATCTTTGTTTCGTGGCGTTATATGTATATGTATGTATATAACCTTATGTATATAATTATATATATGTATATAGTATAATAATATATATGGTATGTCTCTTCTATATATAGTATATGTATGGTATATGTATGGTATATATATATATAATGCTATTTCTCCTTATGTAATAATATGTATATATAACTAATAATATGCTCTAATATATATGTAATATATATAACAACAACATATATGTATATAATATATATATGATATAGTATATATACATATATATATGTATATAGTATAACATATATAATATATATATTATATATATATATATATATATATTGGTGAATACTTGAAGAATGTATTAATATTAAATAGCTCGAAATCTATTACATTGAAACTAAAGAAAATGACGGATATTTAATAGTTAATTAAAATTGCTGTTAAAAGTGTCTTTGAATTTAATGAAGAATCGTTATTCATTAAAAAATAAATTGTCCTTAAATAGAATTTGATTCTAAAATTCATCTGTTTGCTTGATATTTAACCTTACCGTTTAAATTACTAATTCATATTTCACTTTTAATATTTGAAAATAAGGTGTTCAGATAATAATGTTTCAGAAGTATCTCCTTCAGCTCATAAAAAATATTTTCTCCCGTGTTTCAAAAGAAGTAAAATGTTTTCATTAAAAAGTAATTTATTTTCAAATTAATAAACCCTGCTGGAGCTACGCATAAAATAATAAAAACAAAAATAAGTTTTCCCTTTGATTACTTTTACAACAAATGAATGATGTCTTATGCATATATTTAAAATTAAGTGTCATGAATTGAAAATCGTTTTTAACATTGGGATTTCATAGTAAAAAAAGGAAATTGATGGTTTATTAGTTTAGAGTACAAAGATAATTAACATGAATCTTATTATAATACCATATATTCCAAATTAAAAATTGAACATTTATCTAATTTGCACCCACATACACACACAATTACATGGCAGATCAAAATTTGCTTTCTTACATCAGATTAATCATCATATACCGAAAACATAACTAGAATCAAAACTAAGAAATACTTTTGGTGGATTTGTCATAACAAGGTGAAGACGGTCTCATCGACTGACAGAGAAACTTAGAACATTTCTTTGGAATAAGAAGGATGTCACGCTTATGGACAATTCAGAGAAAAGAAATCAGAGGATTGGAGAACAGTCTGCAGTAAATTATCTTTATTTCCATTTTCCATTCGAAATACTTAATTTTCCATTCCTAACACAGGTAATTTTTTAGCATCCTTCACCACTTGTATTTAACAGTCTGATAACCTATAAACTGAAAGATTTATGCTAATTAGAGTTTAAGGAATCAGCGTTCAAAGAAATTTGAAGGAATATAAATCTTAAAGGGGATCAAATAGATATTTTGCGGCTACTGGTACTTCCGTTGATCCACATTATCGAGCCCTGATGTCATTAAAGTACTGAACTGATGCACGTTAAATCTGATGAATTTCTAAGCTTTCCCATAGACGTGGTGTTGAAGTTTGCAGAGGGAGGTACTAGCTCAAGTGTCATCCGCGTTACTTTACTGAGTCTTAGAACTATCTGGTTCGTCCCAATAGCTCAAGTGTTGCTTCTACGTGTGACGCTAATAAATAAATCATAGTGATATTTATATGCAAAATCAACGGTTTTAATTATTATTTATGAATGCAACTTGTACTTAACGTATGAAAGACTAGCTATTTCTAAGCTCTTGCTCATTTAGAAAAAAATAATAACTCAAAAATATTGAAAGTAAAAATAAATAAAAAAGAAAAGAAAAAGATAAAAAAAAATATAATAAATGATGTATGCAAATTAGTTCGTTTCGTGGGCTAATGTTCTCAATCCTGCAGCGAAGAAGAGAAATAATCTTGAATCAATGGGTCCAAAGATGAATTTTCGGTAGTTTTCTTCTAGGCTAAAAGAGACGTTCCAATCGGGATAGTTATTAAGGCTTTTTAAATTCTGGTGTTGTAGTTGAAGAAAGCCGCTGGTACATCCCTTTCAAACATTTATGTGATATGTGTAGAAATATATATATATATATATATACAGCCATTTTATAGCGCTATAAGTTTGTTTCAGAGTAGCTCAGTATCTTTTAACATTAAGTACCACACAAACAGTCATTGCAGAATTAAATGTTTAAAATTAATTGAAGTAAATTCCATCTCAATCAAAGAATGGAATTCCACACAAACATTATTTTAATCATAAATAATGGAGTCCATATACAAACACCGCAATAGCTTTTTGGTCATGGTTGCTGAATCGATATGTCATTATTTTCACCGTTTTGTGGAATCGATCCCGGGTGCCAATGAAGACCCAGCATCTGGTGAGACTGATGCACGTTAAAGCAAGCCAAATTTCCCCATTGTAGTGGTGTGGAAGTTTGGAATGGAATATGTCAGTTAACCTCGCTGTCAGTCAGCGACCTCGTCACTTTACCGATTGATTGATTGATTTGTTTTATGAACGTTGCATTTCGAAGCAACACGAGGGCAATTGACGATGGACCTCGTAATTTTGAACCTGGTGAAGTAACGAGATCGACACTTGAACTGGCATCTCCCTCTTCGAACTTCCACATCACATCAAAGGGAGGACTTTAAGCCTGAACAGATTTAACGTGCATCAGCCACAGCTACATGGTTGGTCTTTAGTAGCATCAATGTTCGATCCCACGACTCGGGGAAAACTTCCAGCCACGTGTCCGCGACCACGACCATTTGTCTGCCACAGTCACTTACCAGAGTTCATAATTATGAGGTCCATCGCCAATAGCTCGTGTTGCTTCTCAGTATGACGTTAATAAAACAATCTGTCATCAAAGGAGTTTATATATGACCAAATACTATAATGCCGTTTCATATATAATCAGTAGGAATATGTACTGCATTTCAAACGGAAGCTTAGATACACATCGTCACATAGTATATATTCTTAATTTATCCGATATCGATACAAATATTAGGATGTAAATGAAACAGAATTAAATCATTCTAAGCAAAAGTATAATTTGACATTTAAATGAATAAACAACATTTTGTGCAGCAATAAATTATATTTTTATTTAAAGCTTAAACAGTATTTTCGTTCTAATTAATCACTAAGATATTCCTTTACTCTGAGAAAGAATTAATTATTCTCAAGCAATGAAACTGTAAATTGAAAATGTATACATAATTAATTATCTTAGTCGAAAGGTGTACTGATAGTATTAAATGATGAGTCAGAAGATAAGAACCATTCTGTTCGTATCTAATTAATGACGTTTCCTTTTTAAGCGATAAGTAAGTTTATATTACTTTCGAGAAAACTACTGCCGGCATTTGATTATTTTTTTCTAATGTTCAGTGAAATTAATTCTCCGAATCGTATTTTAAATCTTTATATCACGCGCTTTGAAACTACTTATAAAATTACCTGCGATGATATCAATGTAAAAGTTTTAAATATTTGATTAAGTTATATTAAACTAAGTAAAATTTTCTGTTAGAGTCAAAGTTAATTATTTTTAAAGTAATTTATAAGTCAGAAATATATCCAAAATATTTAAAAAAAATTAATTACTTTTTTAATTAATTTTACATAGAGCTTTACTTGATTTCTCTTGTGTTTCTCAAATAGTTTTGAATGAAAATAAACAAAGCACTGAAACATTATGAAACTTAAGTACGGTTTTTTTATAAAATCATCCAGTTTTGATTTTGATCATCTATCAACATTGCCTTGAGAAGTATCAGAAGGGCTTCTGGGAACGAACCTTATCATTCTGAGCCTCGAACGACTCCTGAGCTGGAACCTACCTCTCCAAACTTTCACACTACACCAATGGGAGGACTTCGGATTTCGACCACATTTATCTTGCATCAAACCGATGCTCGACGTTTCTTTAGTGGTACGAGGGTTAGAGCCCACGACTCAAGGAAGCAACACTAGCCACGATTCTGCTTACATGTCTACTATAACCACGGTCTCTTCAGGCAGTTGTGAATGAAGTTTGATGAAAGGAATTGTAAAACGTTCGATTCAAATCGAATGTGCTAAAACTCACCGGTTAGTTTTAAAAATTTACTGTGTATGTCCAAATCCAACCGTTTCATATATATTATATACCGAGAGTAAATTATTACTTTTGAAAATATCTATTTAAAATTCCAATTCTCTTGTGAATCGAAGTGAAAATAAAGGTAATTCGAAGCTTTCAAAAAGTACTGCATCAATAACTGATGGAAGTCAGCGAGGACGAACTTGTGTGCGAACAGGACACTTCAAGTATGTAAATCGTTGAAAATGATGAAGATATGCATCCTGGCATTGCGATGAGTGAAAGTGAATTCGATAAATCATTCGGAACTCAGACACGGATTTTAAAGCATTCACATATTTTGTTGTTCTTTTTCCACAAAGAATGCATTTTAAACACCCAAACTGTAAAAGTAATATTCCGCTTCCATTGTTATTTTTATGTGCGTATATTATCTACTAATAATTAATATTTTTAATTTACCTTTTCGTATTTTTCGGCTAGCCGAGTACAAATTTCGTCAACATCAGATTTTTCGTTTGGGCAACGACTCAACAAAAAAGTAATACATACATTTTCAAACGTAAAACGACTCATTTTAATATAAGGCTAAAAAGTTCCTTATGAACAATTTTTCCTATACGTTTAAGGCATATGATTCGAAGAGATAAAACATTGTCATATTTGGCGACATATTACTTTCAGATTGCTAACGGATAAGTTATCATTTTTTTTTACGAATTACACGATCCAAATATAAGCCAACAATAATAATAACTAGCTTAGAAAAAAAATTCTGAATATTCTCCACTTGTACACAAGAATATATGGTATATATTTTTAACTCAAATGTAGTAAATATCAATTAGTTAGCCAGATATAATTTTTTTAAAAAAATTACTATTAGAATTAAGAATTTGGACTCAAATATTATAAAGATTATCCAATGAATGAAATTGGTAAGGAATTATAATATTATTAGGTAGGGCATTAAACCAAACATAAAAATTATTAAAAAAAATTGTCGTGTATCTTTAAAAACGAACAATATCTTACGTTAGGGATTAAATGACAGAATTATTATACAAATGCTTTGTAAAAAATCCATTTTCTAGAAAAATGGTGGAAATGGTTTGTTTGTATTGATGTCAAATTGGAACCACAGACGTGATATTAGCAAAAGACCTACTATCCTAACAAACAAGGATTATCAATCATGTAGTATGTATGAAGCCTGAACTGATAATTCACTCTCTTTACTTCCCCACAGTGCCCCGAGAGGACTAAATAATTAATTGGTGACTTAATTACCAGTCCAATAATTTTATAGTGCAATCACTGATTAAATGAGGATTCGAAATTGTTTTTCGACTCGTACGTTATTGGGTACTAAGTTGTCTTTTTAATTAATAAGGCACCAATGATAAAAGAATTCATTACTTAATGCTCTTTTCTTGGAATATAAATCGTCTGTTTATATCTCATTTGATGTGATTCGTGGGGTGCGAATTATAATTCAAAATACTCATATTCGAATTCATTCAAATTGATGTATTCAATTTTCTGCACACATGAGGAATAAAGATGAATATATATGTAATTTTTAATTTAGTTTAAGAGATGACTTTTTTCATGTCGTTTTTTTTTATAATCCTTCAACGGATAATTTTTTAAAATAAAATACCGATTTTTAATAGGTTTTTTTAGCTCACGTAACTTTGTCTGGGTTAAAACTTTAATAGCTTTTTTCTCACATTTTAAAGAGCTCAATTGATCTGAATTTTACCATACACGAATTGTTTTGGATGTCAAAATGATAATTTAAAAGTAATTAATACGAAAACAATTGATTAAAACCAAGTATTTCAAGAATTATATTTTGCACCAAATTTCTTGTCGCCGTAGTTTTTTAATTTATCGTTTGTTTTAATTTTAATTACCTGTAGCTGATATAATAGTCAGTTTAATAATTTATTGTTTGCTTTAGTTTTAATTGCATTTAGCTTAAACATATTAAATTTATTAACATAGTTTATCGTTTGCTTTAATTGTAATTTCATGTAGCTTAATTGATTAACATAATTTTTAATTGAGGTAAAAAAAAAATTGCATGTATTTATTTTTGATGATAAATTTACTAAACGTCATAAATAATGTAAATTATTAAGACTAATTTTTCAATAAATTCAACTTGACCCCGCGTTTCCTTTTGCTCTTAAAATTTAACGTATAAAAAAATATTGTTATGCGAAGTGTGAAGTTTTGAAGAAAATCTATGTTCAAAAAACTCGTTTTTTACCGGTTTTATTTTAAATGTATTAGTTAGCTAAAGAAATTGTGAATTTTTCCCTAATGCTTAAAAGGTATTAATTATTCAATATCAGATATTCAGAAACACTGTTTTACAAGAAAAATATTTTTGTTGTAATGTTGGAAAAAATACTTATAATTATCGATGCTTCATCAAGAGCTCCTTTAAAGGCTCTTGATTGATTGTTTGTTAACGTCGCACTTAGAAACAACACATGGGCTATTGGCGACGGATCTCATGAATTCGATCCTCGGTCAAGTGATAAAGATAAAGGCTGAGCTGGTCAATCCCTCTCCGAACTTCCATACTGTACTAACAAGAGCACTTGAAGCCTCGAAAAATTTCACGTGCATCATCCCTTCTGCACGATGTGCCTTAAGTGGCTTCAGAATTCGAAACCACGACTCGACGGAAATAGCGCCGGCTTCGAGTTCGTGACCATGCTCACTAGGCTAACACGATTGTGGTCTTTGAGTGGTCCTCGAACTTTAGTTTCGCTAGCATTGTGAGAAATTTTTAGATAAAAATGTTTTTTTTCCCTACTTTTCTAAATATATTTTATTTGATGCTTTAAGTTCACTTTGATTACATTCAGTGTTATTTATGCACAATATATATTGAGCATTATTTGTATGGTTCGTGATATGATTTTGGTCTAAAATTTTACTCACATCAAATTATGAAAAATAATGTTCTGAGAGCATTATAGAATTTATAAGTAGGAAACGGAAAGTAATTTTGATAATCAGATATAATTTTCGATTCATAGCATATTACTTGCAAATTTCATTGTGAAACGTCGTACTATTTGATCGAATTAGAAATAGAATGTCTTTTTATAACGATGGATCGATGAAAGAAGATAATTGAGTAAAGAAGAAAAATATCGACTGAAATCTCATATATGTGCCAGATTTACAATTTTAAAGTTTGAATTTATCCGATAATTTTATATTGATTTTAAATTAAGTAAAAATTTTATGTGTTCATTATATTACCTAAAAGCTGAAATTTGTGTTATAAGTTGACACTAGAACTTTATCAAGGTTTTTTTGTGAATAATTCTAACATTCCAAATGATATACAATAAATGATGTAAAAGTAGAATTTTAATTGATAAAAATAGCAACTTCATAAATAATATTTATAATAGGGAAAGTTATCATTTATAGATATTACAAAACGTTCTGAAATATTTTTTCTAATTAATGTGATAATAATTATAAAAAAAGAATCAAATATAATATATTTGTTTCTCATTTAAAATGTTGAAAATAATGATACACATTTTCAAGCTAATTCAATTTTAAATGACTGCGAAAATTTGCACAATTTCTTTTAGCATATCAGATTATGAAAGTGAAATAGTTTTAAAACAAATTAGTCCAATAAAATTTTTAAAAAGAATAGATTTAAGACATTGATGTAAAATTTAAGGTAATAAAAATTATATAATGCATCATTCATATAGGAATAATCATTACTGTAATAAATATTTTGATTTTCATCTAAAGCAATGTACATACAAATACTAAAATATAACTTTTTATACAGATGCTTCTAATTCAATATCATAATTTCTTATCTTAGATAGAGTCCAAATCTGCGATCGCTTTCAAATTTAATATTGATTTAAATTTAAGTCATATGCAAATTCAGTTTCTAAGAGTGTTTTACCGAATAAAAAGTTTTTCGATCGTCAAGAAATAAGTTATCTTTCCGAAATAAATTTTAAAACGAAAATGTAGTGACTCGTGGTATCATTTTTAAATAGGAAACGTATAAAACAAATAGATATTTGAACCTTGATCGAGGGAGGAAGTCTCTGATATTTGTTTTGAAAACGATTTTCTTCTAGAAATAATTTGTTGATAAGATATTAATTCAAATCCTCTTTCCAGAAATAGAAACTGTAATGAGTATTTTGATGTAGCATAACAAATTACTCTTGATATATTTAAATAACCTATATTAGATACCTAGAATTTGATTAAAGCTCAGCAATACCTCTAAAAACCATAAAATGTTAACCCTTCTTAAGATTAAAGTAATAAATTGTAGAGAAATTTAAATTAAGGTAATGGTTTCTAACGGAGTATAACATAGAAACATAGGAATCTGTTGAAACGGTTTCGTACAAAAATTTATCTTCGATTCCACATTACTAAAAGTTTTTTAACAATAAAAATCATATATACACGAGTATTTAAGTTGGGGTTTGCTTATAAAGAGATATACCGATGATAATATCGTTTCAAAATAATACTAAATTGTGATTAATGCAAATCCACTAATTTAGACAGAATTTCATTAATTACTTATGATATCTAAACGCATACATATTTTCTTTTTATTTGAATAAATTTTTATTCTGAAATTATATCGAGATGTCCATTGATTACGTTCGGGGTGTTCTTATTTCATATTTTTGGTTGAAAAGCACAATTAAAAATATGTTTACATATTCGTATAGTACAACTCAAAATTAAAAAAAAAAAAAAAAAAAATTTACTCATGCTTTAGAGTGTAACGTTATTAATAAAGTAATGATCATAATTAAATAATAATTAGTTTTAAAAATTAATCAAATTTATCAATGAAAAATTAGCAGAAAGTTAGCCAGTTCCACTTGGCAGCCTTTTTGTTGCTCATAATACATCAAGATGGAACGGAAGCTGCCAACAAGAATTCTCCAGTATTTGCTGTTTAACAATTTGGCTATCAGCAGAAATTCTACGCTTTAGTTTATATAATGACTTTGTGGACAATGCCTTTTACGTTCCCCTAACAACATCAGATAAGTAACCGACGACTTACCAACGTCTGTTAACCAATGTGATAGAATGATCTGAAAATGGAAACTTCGTATCCGTACTCCTGTAACGACATTGTACTGAGGTGTCGAATGTTTCGTACATGCAAGTTGTTCTTCCTTTTCTGAAAGTTGAATAGAACAACCATAATTGGATAGAAGGATCTAAAGGCTATCTTTACATATCCTGAAGTGACGTCGAGTAGTGGTATTGAACGAAGAACCCTGCTTTCTCCTATATACTCACCTTTCTGAATTCTCATTCCTCAGGCTTTCACAATGCGATGCCTCTAGTATTGCTGCATGAACTGGTGATGAACACAAAACAGGAATCTGATTTCTCTATTTTTATTTAAAAACTTTTTTATTTGTTCAATACGAAATGTAATAATATTTTTTTAATGTTCTTGAATAAAACCATATGAGGTAAGGAAACTCTGACAATAGTTTATGGGTCACCCTCCATTATCAATGAATTGTTATTACACTTATGATGTTATATATATATATATATTTTTTTTTTTTCTACACTGATATATGCTGTTTTTAAATCTGGCTTTTCTCTTTATATATATATTTTTAATTTTTATTTTTCTCTTTATTTCCATTTTGTTGTTACTTTCAAAATTCTTCTGTATTAGTTCGCTTTAATTCTGGCAGAGGGCATTGTTATATTTCCTGTTCTAACAAGAGCGGAAATTCTTGTTCCATTAGCTTTTTTATTTGTATTTTGTTGTTGCTAATCAATTGTCTCATGATAGTTTTTTAATCTGTTTGACTAATTTTTGGCTTGTTCTTTTTTCATTCTTCATTGGTTAATATTTGGTTACATCTCTTTGTCTTTCTATATTTTTACTAGGTTAGTTATTCCGTAATGTGGCCTTTTTGCATTCTTTTTGTTTGAATTTATCGAATTCCTATATTTGTATAAAACATTTTCCAGATGGGAATGATGGTATTGTAAGACATGTATAACCGGCTAATCTATTATAAGTCAGTTTCACAATTAATAATTGTTATATTTTCTTTTCTCTTTTGTTTTTTCTATCTTTGTTTTTCATGCCTTGATTTGTGCTTAATCATGGTTTTAGTTTATCCTTTTACTAGTTTTGACTGTTTTTCTTTCAGGTATTATCTATTTCTTATTTGTTATATTGCAAAGTTTATTTTCTTTACATTTATGCAATTAAAAAATTTAATTTTTATTTATGTTTTTTATATCATAAAAATATTTTAAAAAATTGCTTAAGATTTAATTCTTGTTTCTATAATTTTTTAAAGTTGTTTCAATTATTCATGATATTAATAAAATATTATATATATATATATATATATATATATATATATATATATATATATATATATATATATACAGAGGGGGAGAGAGAATAAGGAGTGCGTCTTTATTTACTGATACAATTCCATTTGGCCTTGATATAATCACGTGATCTTGAAATCTGTTTAGAATGGTAATCCCTAAATTTCGAAACAATTTGGAAAATTCCCACTAGATATTGTACTCAACGCAAATTACCTAAAGATCCCTGCACCAATTACCACGTTATCTATATAAGCTTTATTTTAATTTCCCAAACAGGGAAAGATTCTCTCTATTCGGACTAAACAACTGAAGCGAGTGGACATGTATTGCGTTGCGTTCACTGCTATTCCGACTTATCTGCCTCTCTTCTAGTGTTTAATGTGAAATAAATTACTAAGCAGTGAATTAGAGTTTATTTCTTGAGCTACAACAGCAACAAAATAAGTACAAAATATTTTAACTTTGATATTTACGAAGAACTTATTAGTTCCTTGTTTTTTTTTATTATTATTATTTTATAATAAGGAATTATTTAGTACAGATTTCCAGGACCCTTACACGTATTGAATGTTTTGCTTTATATATGAATCTGTAGACCATAGTATGATATAATTATCATTTGACATATTATATCTGTCTGATACATAAATCATTTTTCTACACTTAATGAGGACTAACGAGATCATTTCATTTCAATTTCCATTGCTTACATCTCAGCCAAACGGGTTGATAAATGATGTATTTTTTATTAATCTTAATAAATATGGCTTGTTTTTCTCTACAATGAATTACATGTTTATCTTTAAAACTTTTAAGGTTTAATTAATTAATGATATTGTTTGTGACGATAATATCTTCTACTGTTATTTGAACATTTCATGATATGAAAGTTTTTGCTTATTTTGCTGTATTGCAGTATAATTTATGTTTGAAATTCTTTTTTTCCATCTCTCTTATCGGCTGTAATAATTGTTTAAGAATTCCGTCAGGTAAGTCGATAATTATGCGGATATTACTGAATTTTTAATGCCAGCATTAATAATACTGTCTTTTATTAACTTTTAGGTCTTAGCGGGCATGTGTCTTCGTAGAAGTGTTAAATTTTTTAAAAACTTATAATAAATGTGAAATTGTTTTTACTGAAATAATTATTTTCAACAGTAATGTGTTATAAAATTATTTCATTCTATTTGTAATCGAAAATTATAATACAAAGAGAATAATCTCGATTAATCGTTATTAATTATTGAGATAAATATTAAAATTCTCATTGCATTCGAGACCATGATTACAGTTTGTATCCTACTAATCTTAAAGTAGGAAAACAAATTTGTTATCAAAACAGTATCTCTAGTTCTGCAGTGTAAAATGAAAGAAACGAATTATTTTAATTTCAGTCAAAAATGTTGAACTGCTATAACTAAGCATTGCTTTATTTAGTATTAATAGTACGACTTTCTAAGGAGTGTTACTGAAAAAAATGTATTACAAATACTAGCAATTTAATTCCTTACCAAATAAAAGCTTCATGCTGAATAAATAACATGTTTATTCTCCGGGAAATTAGCCTTCAGAGAGGAGGTGCATAAAATATGAAAATAACTTTCAGGAATAGGAAATTAATGGTGTAAATTTAATTTAACAATATAATAGTTTCACACTGTAAACATTTGTTTATAATTGTGATAAATAATATACTTGAGAAGTATGAATATTTACATGTAATAAATTCTTACAAATAAATTCGGTCAAATTGATATACTCTTATAATTTATTCTTAAAATATTTTCTTCAATTTTTCTGCATCACTTTGAATCAATATCTTAGTTGATGATAAATTAATATTTAGAAACTGAATACATTCTATTTGCATTTGAATGTTGTAATTCAATAAATCAATATCTTTTCCAAATTAACTTAGTCTTTGTATAAACAGAAAATCAGACTAATTAATCACAAGTATGAAATTCTTAACAGAAATTGCTGCAGTTAATACCTCAGTCTAAAAATAGAACATTTTCCTTAAATTAATTACGTTATTTATTGATTATAATACCACAAAGCTTACAAGCTTCGATGGAGAGATAAAGAGCCCTTCTATAGAATGAGAGCTCCTAAATTCAAAACTCAGAGATGACAACATTAAAAATTCAAGTAAAAATAAAATAACCTGTTTTCTTCAACAGTTTCTAAAATCTTCCAGAATATTTTTTCGTGCTTCCAGAGCAGTGATCTAGAATATTCTGATATAATATATAAACCCATGTATTCTAAGTCTGAAAGAATTCTCATCCAAGTGTAGCTGTTCTTAGTCTGTTAAGGTATCCGCATACCTTAGAAGAGGATTTTTTTTTTAAATAATTGAAAAAGTAACTTTTTTTATATACATTATACTGTAGGATGTGGTTAAAAACTTAAAATAAAATGTAAAATCTGACATAAATTCAAAAATATTTAAATATTTCAACTCAAAAAATACATAGAACTTGCAGCAAAATAATACTTGTGTAAAAACGCAAAACTAAAATTTAAATATAGATATTTCAGTTCAGTAAATTTTACTATGATGAATTGAATCTAATTCAGGATTTGTGTCTGCCTCACAATTGTAACCCTGATGATTAAATATTTATAGGAAGTCGTTCTTTAGTATACAGAAAAACCGTACAAATTTGCGATAATTTATGTTTTTTAACTACAATAAAATGCAAAATAATATAATTATAACAATAAGAGAGTTTCTAATACTAAATTTCTCTTCATAGAGTATTCCGTGAAAGTTTCATAACATTATATGCATAACTGTTTTTAAAATGATGTTTTGTGCTGAAGCAGAATATGAAAATCTTGATTTTGAGATAAAGCTAAAAATACGTTTCAACCCAGAAACTTACCTAATTAAGTATAGAATTAACTTAAAAAGGCCCCTGAATTATAAACTTCACTAGCTGTGTTACTTAAATAAATTATCTTTTTCTTCCTGATGGCCTTTAAAACTTTTCTGCGCTTACATGCAGCAGGTGTTGTATGGCTCTTCGAATCCCTGATTCGATTGTTATCCAACTTTTCGTATCCCTTTACAGTGGGAGTAGCGCGGATTTTCAATGTTCAACTTATTTTAGACTTTAAGGCAGCCTTTATATCCTTCGTTAAATTGCATAATTGCATCATATGCAACCAATTCTACAGTTTTCAAACAAACAAAAACTTCTTCTGGTACTCTGTCATATTATACCATTAAAAAAATTCATTGGCATTTTGATCTTGGGAAATACATCTTGCATATTGAAATATATTTTGAAGGGGCTATTACGTAATACATCACAGTAAACAAACATTCAAATTCCATTTCCGGTAACAGAACGTTTCTTCTAATACTTAATTATTAACACAGACTATTATTAAAATGCTTATAATTCAAGTTCTAAGTAAGTTAGAAACAAAACTGAAACTGTTCTGGAAAGCTAAGAAATCAGGCTTTAGTAATAAACTATAAATGAAAAAAACAATATTGACATTTTGACCAAAAATCGCATTTTAAAGATAGGTGGATACCTCAATAAATCATGTTATTCAGTTGTCTCTATTGTGTGTTCAATTCAACCTGTTCCAATATCTACGAGACAATACAGATTGTAGACAAAGTAGTGAAATACTTGAAATCCGAGATATTATTTTTATTGACTGGGTGTAGATCGATCGCGAACACAAAAAGCAGTAACTGTTAGACGTGAAACAGATGTATATCAATCTCTCTCATAAGGTAATTATATTTTTACTATTCCTCCTGAAAAATACGTCTCATTTTTGCTAGTGATAAAGATGGAGGAAATTGTGCTTTCTCTTGTCACTCAAGATATTCCCATAAATGTTCAATAATATTAAAATCTGTTGACTTAAGGAACCAAAGTAATTGTTTCACTTAATCATCATGTTCAATAAAACTAACATGATGCACTTTGCTTTGTGGAAGGGAATATTAGCCGATTAAAACAAGGGACAGCCGGATGGATGATCGGGATATTTAAATAAATTCTAATAAATTTAGGCTGTTACATATTCCTTAAAATTGACTATTGGTTCTAAAGAATACCAAGAATTAACACCCCACATAATCAAAGATTTTTTGGTGCCAAGTAGTCTCTCTAGATGGTACAGAACCAAATTGAAGAGAAATCGTCAGATTAAATTATATTTTTCTAATCATAATGGTTTTAATTATTCTGCTTTCTATGTTGCAACCCATTTTGTAATAATATAGAAGACACTGGGAGGAGGAGGGGGGGCTAAGTATTGTGTTGTGCTCAAAGTGCTCTCGGAAGAAAGTATTCGGTAGTTTGTTTTTCATTGGGTACTGTATGTGTGTAGGTGTAGTGGGATTTCTTGTGCATTATGTTTGGTCTAGTTTATTAAAATATGAAAAACCACCAGCTGTGTCATAATTCAGACTAAGACTAAAATAGATGACACATTACAGAAAGACACTGAACCACTGTAGTATATATATATATAACCAATTTTTTCGTATTGCGCAGGGTTATTCAAAATAATTCATTCAATTTCAAAATTCCATATTTTCAAAATTAAACGATACAGAGATGTGCAATACATAAACGAAAAGGGTAAATATGAAAGATTTTTTTTAAAAGTGCTCAATATAAATTCATTTACTTCCATGTATAATGTCAATTCAATAAGTAAATTTCTGTCAAACTTATTGTAAAGAGTGTAAATGTAATTGATAGTACAGCAGCAGAAATCTGTGGCTTAAATTCACATAAATTTGAGGGTAATGGCGGTGCATACACTTTATCTTATTTAAATAGCGTGGAGTATCAGATTATTAGAATTCATAATCGCATATCATGTAACTTAGGTAGTCAGTGGTGTAACATCAAATCATCTGGTCCAACGTGACAGATCCAACTGCGAGGTAGCTCAGTGAAAGGGTCTAAGACATTTTTCGTGAAGTACCTTCACGAAGAACATCGTAAAGACACCAATTGCTTACAATATAAAACTTCTATAGTTTTCCTTTGTATACATGTATTACCTATCATTCTGTGCCTTTTAACTTAGAAAATAAAGAATTTTGAAACCGGATTAATCATTTTGAATAGCCCTGCATTACCCTGCATCACTGTAGGAGGGATTCGTCATTGACATTAGTAATGAAGAGCTTGCGCATTACAACATGACCATAAAAAATCTAATCTCTTGATGCTTCAGACGAACTGTTCTATTTGAAATGGGATATCATCGATTGATGTTTAAATGTGCTGTTATCGAATCAATTGGGAATTCGCTTATTTGGTGAATAATTCGTGCCTTTCCTCGCTGATCTCTGCCTGATAACTTCCTTTTACGACTACCGTTTCTGCGTTTACATGTAACACACTGTTCATTGTGATACCTGGACATAATTTCAGATATAGTTTATTACGCCAAAACCACAATTTCTACAGTTTGCAGTGCAGAATCTTGCCCTTCCCTGATAGATATTTAACTTCCAACCATATTCACAGAAATAGTAAGAATCGACGTCTGCATCGCACTAAAGATATGCATAAAATTTTTTTAGATTTTCTCCCTCAGAAGTTATTTTCATCTCTTTGTCTCTTAACTATACAATGTAGTCCTGAATACGTAATGTAAAAGAGACATTTTATAAACTTTTGATACTAATCTAAGAACACAATTTAAATTTTATTCTTAATTATGCACTTTTTGATGCATTTAATCTTAATTTTTGTTCGTATAATTTAAATAAATTAAATTTTAAAATTAATTCTGTTGTATAGAGTCCTCCTTCGTTATTTGTACAAATGGAAATACTTTTCTCAGTGTAGTATCTTTATTTATATCTATATACAGCACATTTTGTTTTATTTTTATCCAGTTAAAAGTATAAACAAAGCATTAAATAAAAAAAATCTTGAATGTTCAAATGTACAATAATGTTTAAAAAATGTATGCATAATGTAATTAAATGCATCGACAAAAGAACTCATTTTTGTATTAATTTAGATGTTTTACTATATCTTATAGTTTTCATCTTTAAAATAAATTTAAGGTAAATATTTTTTATTTTAATAACGTCCTCTAAATTATTTGAAATAAAGTTTATTTGAAATTTTTAAAGAAACTTGCCAACAAATATAGTTGGAAATAAAATTTATATATATTAGGATGTAATCCATGAAACTTATGAAAATTAATTTTCTATCCACCACCCTTCATTATTTATTTCTACAGACATCATAAAGTATAAATAAATAGTTAATTATGTCACAAATCCAACTGAAGAGACGTCAGAAAAAATCAACATAGTTAATTAACTATCTTCACAGAACACGCAACTTTTTCTCAAATATCTCTTAATTCGCCTAAATCTTATGTTATAATTAATGTCCTAACTTATCAACTCACTCATAATGTGTGCGACACTTCTTGAATACGTTATCATCTCTGATTCTCTACTTATTCTTTTCGATTCTTTTTTGCATATATATGACTATCCCTAATGCAATTTATTAAATTTCTTATTTGCCCTACTAAGTTTTATTTGGTAGGAAAGAACTTTGTTCAATTACATCTACAAATAATCCACAAGGTTAAAGAGGAGAAAACCACAAAAATTTAGATGCCTGAATTTTATTTTAAATAGAATTAATACATGATCAATAATTAAAACAATAATTATTGATAATGATATATTTAATGGTTAATTTAAATATTGTATTATCAGAAAATATTTTGTACAAAATATCATATAAATAGAATGATTATGGAATGAAAATCACGATATATTATTAAAATTACTACAATATGAAAATTTTTAATATAAAATAAAGAAGTTTCAGCATAAAATATACTGCTGGCCATTAGAAATGTAGCACCAGCAAGGAGAACAAGCGAACGTCAAAATAACAGGTGAGGAAGAGGAGGTTAGGATATATAAATTATTAGTATATCAGCGTTTTTAAATAACATATGAAGCAGAAACGACATTTGAAGCACTGCATAAAAGAAAAGCTGTGTAGTGGATTTCTCATTCGGAAAAAACGCATTGTAAGTTTGGAGTCTGTTCCGAATACAGTGTTACGCATCGAATAAGAAGAAATGTTTTCCAGTAAGTGTCAGAATTCGATAAAGGCAGGATCGCCGCCTATCGAGAGTATGGATTATCGTTCCGTGATATTGCCCATCGCTTTGGTCGAAATCCGCCCACAGACATGTGAATTTGGAATCAATTGATAGCTGAGGTTCACACGGAACGGTACGTAGGATCTCCATGCCCTCCCACGCCTAATACCTGAGAGGAATGGCATATTATGACATCGGCCCTGCAAAACCGTGTTTCCACGGTTTTGCAGGGCCGACGGTCCATTTGTCAGAATGACGGTCCATGAGTCAGAAAGTGGGCATTTTTTCCGCTTGAATGGTGTGACAACGTTTGCAGCAGAGTGGACTGTACTTCGGCTTTCCTTGCCAATGCAGCATAGAGAGAAATGGTGACTCTGATGCCCAGAACGACAAAACTGGATACAAGAGTGGCACAATGTCGTCTTTTTAGACAAGTTCGGGGTCCACGAGCTACATTATGATGACTCTATACGTGCCGGGAGACTCCGGGGATACCGCTCGTCGCCTGCCTGCATTCGATATCGGTACAGGGACTTTGCACTAGGTGTGATGGTTTGGGAAGCTAATGAGTTACACATATATTTCTAGTTCGGATGGATGTTAATTTGAACTCAAATCGGTACATTTTTGACATCTTACGTTCAGTGGTTATGCCCTACCTTCGAGAACCTGCCAAACGTCTTCCTTCAACAAGATAATTCAGGACCACATTTTGCAAGTAATGATCTGAGATTCCTCGATACACAGGGTATTCGATCGTTGCTCTGGCCTACACGATGTTCAGATCTTTCACCCGTTGAAAACATGGGTTGCTGAGAGACTAATCAGACACTCCTTTCCAGATAATACCGTTTATGAAGTGTGGCGTAAATTTGAAGCAGCATGGAAGGATTGACCTTTTTCTGTCATCGAAGCCCAGTTCAATTTCATGCCTATCTTCGTAAGGCCTGTTTTAGCTGCTAGGGGTGGCAGCGATTTCTACTAATTTCGCACCCTTGTATATCCTCAAACTGCTGGCAAATTTAATAATTTTGTGTTCATGTTTAAATTTAATAATTTTGTGTGTATGTACAATAAATATCTTTTTTTGCATTTGTTTTCCTTTATGGTGTTGTAGTTTTAATGACCAGCAGTGTATTTTGAAATTTTCCGGCTATGTTAAGTATTTAATATATTTATATAGAAAATGAACCGTATTTTCCCCTTTTATCTAGTTAATTATACACGTTAATAAGTTAAAAATATTCATTTCATGTTCAATATAATTAAACATATTTTACTAATTAAATAAATTTTGCTGAAAAATGCAAATAATTTAATTAAAACTGATTTAAGATGTTACAAAACGAATTTAAAAATTTATACTTTAACACATAATTAAAAGTAATAAAAATAACTAGGTTTATTTATTTAAAATTTAATAATGAAATAGATGGTATTTTTTGACAAGTTTACATAGGCGGTATTGAATTTACTTTTGGTTCAATTCTTCTGGGTTCACTTAATAAATTTTATCTTAGAGAAAATAAAAAAACATAATGTAACTAAAGTATGCAGAAGATAGAAGAAGAGTTTTTGATTTTAGAGGTTTTTTTTTTATTAAATGGTATCACGAGATAAGGCCATTATTTTATTATTCGTTATCAATATTTCAAAGAAAAAGAAGTATTGAAAAAGCAAAATATTTTAACTCCTTTTTTTGTCGGATGCTTTTGAATAAATTTAACATGATAAAAGCTTTATCTTGCTTAGTTATGGAGATAGTGATACTTAAATATTAGATAGTAAATTTATTATGATTCAAAAGGGGTTTAAGCTCTTTAAATATTTAGAGCAAAGTAGCTCTCATTTTTTTTCTTATGGAAATGAAAATTATTCTTGTTTGGACATTTCCAAAGCACTTTACAACGTATAGTACGCATTAAAAAGACCCAGGCTAGAAAAAGTCGTCTTTTCTTTCAGTTTTAGTTATTCATGAAAACATTATATCCTAACAAAATTATTGTATATTATTTTAAGTACAATCTATTATGTCTCCATTGTGAAGATTTGACATGTTCTGTTTGATGCCCTAGCATAGTTACGTAATTCATTAAACCATTTTTGTTTTACATTAGCTGAATGAATGAGAACGTGAAGGAAATGAATTCATACTGATATATGTGATGCAAATTTTAATAGTTGCTCGGGGTTTTTGTACAACTCAAAACTCATGATTCTACACATTCCCCAACAATCAATAATTATTTGAGCGTAACATGCATTTATTGTGATTGAAATTAACGATATCTGATTTTTGCGATGAAAGATATTCACTCGATTAAAAATCCTCTTCCGGAATTTCCTTCATTAAGAATGTGTAAAAAGAACACATTTATAGCTATATGTTGAAAAAATATTTTTAAAAATATAATAATTGATTATTTGCATCTGGGGTTGTGGTCCCATGAAAGCCTTCTCTACTATCTCGCATATTTCTTCCTAATACTCAGGATCTTCTTGTGGTCATAGAGGGTCTATGTTTTGTTTTCTTCAATATTTTGTGAGAATACTATAATGATTGGATCTTGTTAACTTGAGGTTTTACCATGGCTTCCTTTTTAAGACATTCAAATAACTCTTTTTTTCAGATGATGCCAAGACTTCCGGTTGAAATCAGCCCTTAAATATCCTTTCTTCCCCGTTCTGTTTTATATATGATGAGGTAAGCGTTCCAAGGGTTTTCAATTACCTACAGCAAACAAACTCCGAATGATAGAAATCAGGCTCACGTGAAAAGAACAAATCAAATGGTGCTTGCGCACCTTAAAAAGAGCAAAGCAGAAGCGCAACTATCTGAGACAACAGTGAGAGGCGAAGAAGATTCGCACATCGTAAGCTGCAGTGACAGTGACTTTTATTACGAAAGAAAGTAATAATACGGGTTAAAAACGAGTTTTTAAAGCTGGGGTTTTCTTTCAAACTTCACACTTTGCGTAGCGTAATTTTTACTACCTTAAATTTTAAGAGCAAAAGGGAACATTGAGTCAAATTAAATTTATCCAATAATTAGTTTTAATAATTTATTATATTATTTGATGCTTTTTAAATTTATCACCTAAAATATATACGTGTAAATATTTTTAGCTCAATTCAGCATTATGTTGATCAATTAAGCTTCATGTAATTAAAATTAAAACAAACGATAAATTATTAAACGATGGATTTGGCGACAATTTGGTCTTTCTCGCCAAGTTTCAGTCAGTTTCTCACCAAGTCGCGAAATTGTCGCCAAATCCATCGTTTAATAATTTATCGTTTGCTTTAATTTTAATTATATTCAACTTAAATATAGTCAATTTAATAAAATAATTTATCGCTTGCTTTAATTTTAGTTATATGTAGCTTAATTGATCAATATTATGCTTAATTAATTATTTTAATAATTACTAATAAGAAAAATATTAATCTAATAACACGTCCGTCTAATGTTTAATAAAATAATTTAGAATTTATTTTAACGAATAATCGGTTCCAGGCCCCTTAGAAGATTAATAGATGAGAATTCGAATCTTTAACCCTATCTAGATTTTCTATATGTTCATTTTTAAAGCTCCTTATTCAACGTTGATAAATTCATATGATTCTTATTGACAATATCTGCTCACTATCTCTATTACCTACAAACTAACTACTAATCCTTGCATTAAGCGCTTCATGAGTTATAAATATATCTCCTCAATTCTGCTTATTACATTTCTATAATTGTAATCAAATCTGCATTCGTCACGTTTCGTTTATTGGGAATGATCTTCAGTTTAAAAATCATTTCAAGTCTCAAAATGTTAATTGAAGATAAAAAAAAAATAGAGATCAGGTTATCATTCGAACTCCTTATATGTCATTTGAAGATGTGAGTCAAAGTGGTTTGCTCCTACCTATTGTACTGGATGATTAAGGTTCTCTCGGACGAATATCCTGATACACGATGCACTGGTTGTGGTCCGGGCTGCTATGCAAACTTAAATTTAGAATATAGTTCCTGAAACGTTAGAGTAGGTAGTAGGACTAATAACTCATATGTGTGCGCACCCCTTTTAACCGATCTGTCTATAGTTAAATATAATTAGAGGAAAGGTTATAATATAATTAGAGGAATCTTTAGAGGAAAGGATTTTGCTTTTTCAAAAGTCATTGCTTAATGGATGTTTGAGTTTCTAGAATGCTATTTATAGACATATAAGTAAACGGTTATATCAAAGATATTCATTTTCTATATGAATAATGTGTTATATCAGAGTGTTTAATAACTGCATAAAAGCCTTAAGAATGAACACTGATATTTTAATTAAAAAAATTGTTAAAAAATTGTTTTTATTTATGTAAAGTTGATAGCATTAAGTTTGGATATTTTAAAAGAAAGCAAAATAAGGAGAGAAAAATGAATGTTGTTAGTTTTTTACAATAAATCTTCGTTTCTAGAATATATGCTGGTTATTCAAGAAAGGTTCACAAAGTATTCGTAAATCATTGTAGAGATCGATTTTCCTTTTTCAAAGAATTCCGTGGATACAACACCTTTTTAGTCCAAAAAGTCATTGCATTACCTTTTTCTGTCCGATGGGTCCATCTTTGAAGTAGATTCAACGGAAGTATCTCATTTTTTTATCGTTACTTTGTTTCCGATGCATTATGATGAAGCTGGATCGACGAACAGCTCGACGTAGCAATACATTTTTGCTTTAGTAGCAAAAAAAAAAAAAAAAAAAAATGTTACACTATCCTATCAATGGCCGAGTCTTACATTTGGTTTGGCACCATGTAGAAAGTATTAACCCACAACAGTTGCATCAAATTATTTTAGCTACGTCATTTGTTATCAAATATAATTACTTTTGAACCACTCTCGTCTATGGTGTATACATTGTGGGAAAATGAAGTCCGAACTCCATGAAAGAATTGTGTTAAATAACTTAACGTTTGGAAGTCTGTTTATTTTTTTGAAAGAGGAAATTTCTATGCAGGCCTATTGAAATTCCTCTCATTAATAATAGAAATACTTGTAGCCCCACTATGATTATTCAAATTACTTTTTCCTAAAATACATGATATAAACTTCGTGATCACTTTTTTGACTTTCAGGTTGATTGTTGAGAGCTGTATTTAGTGCAGGAAGGTAGTATCAGCAGTTTGCTAAGTTTGAAGGACACTGAACAATACGACTGCAAAAAAAGAGTATTTTGTTTACGCGATATTGAAGAAAGACTTGGCCGAGATATATTTCTGTGCATGTTTATTGGTACTAATGTTCATCGGAAGACACTATTTAAGAGCTGTGTTTGGCTGCTCTAAGCCTCCACAGAGACGAAGAATTGACGTATTTTCTGATAATGACGTATCGTTCAGCTTCTGAAGCAGAAAATTGAGTTTCTGTTGGCACGAGAGCGAAATAGCTTAATGCAACAAATTTATTGCTTGAGATATAATTCCAAGCCAGATGGCCTGTAGCATTCATACCACTGATTGCTAACCACTACAATCTACTTCTTACGTGGTGTCAAACTGAAATCATTGGAGGACGGAGAGGAGATTTGTTGTGTTCTCAAACGATGGCTGCTTCGGTCTTGGTGCCTGTGATGATCAAATTTTGGTTAGAAGGAGGCTAGGTGAGAGTTTGAAACCAACCTTATGCAGGATGAACACAATGGCGCTATACCATGATTTATAGTCTGGAGAGTGGTACATTGTCTATGACTGAAACTATGACATCAGAATTTGTTCTCGCCCTTATTACTAGCAACCTGACAGATGCTTAGGGCTTCAGATTGGTGATTAAACTGGTTGTGATTAGAATCTTGATCACTGATCTAGGGGCATATTTTTCAAAAGGTTAACGTTCAGCCCATATCTCTGGTGGCATCCAGCGAGTTTTACAGAGCGTTGACTTGTTACGTGACCTGAATATTACCATGTCATTCACCCACAAAGCTGGTATGTGATATTATTGAATGGCAAAATCGGAGTAATCAACAACCATCACGGACCGTTATTGATAATTCGGGCCCAGGTGGATTTCCGACTCCGTGGATGGGGAGAGAAGTATTGACCTTGATGCGGCCGCGTTGTTTCGAACCCTGGATCAAGGGGTCCGAAGTTGACGTTCCTACCAATCAGGCCGAAAAGATATCTCATCGGACTGGTTGAGTAAGGCCTTTTAACTTCTGACATTGTTGTTGGCGAGAGCCGCTGCATTACTCCGCTTCCAGTACCATCGTGATTATACGAAGAGATTGTACTGAAGGTTACTTTCTTTTTGATTTTGTCAACCATTAGTGCAATTGATATACATCCCCTCCCTGTTGAGTTGGTGTCAGAAGTGGGATAGTTTCCATTTTGAGTCATCGGCTGTCTCGTGTTGAGGGGCGGGTCTTGTCGACATGTGCGCCAGAGCCGGAATTTCACTAGTTGTGATTTTGAGTGCGTTTGTCTTAGTTAGACGTACAGAAGCAAGTATTTTTTTGCATCGGGGGCATATGCAATCAGTAGGTACAGGCTGTGGTGCTGCCATCTAGTGTTCATGTCCTGAGTGACCACTTCGGGCGCAAGTGGATTTCCGACTCCGTGGAGGGGGAGAGAGTTATTGACCTTGATGCGGCCGCGTTGTTTCGAACCCTGGACCAAGGGCTCCGAAGTTGACGGTCCTACCAATCAGGCCAAAAAGATACTCATCGGGCTGGTTGAGTAAGGACTTTTAACTTCTGACATTGTTGTTGACGAGAGTCGCAGCAATATCATTAACGAAGTTCTACAGGCATAGCACTTCATCACACAAAATGAAATAAGGCCATCCGTATGTAACACAATGAGTGCATTTTTGCATGCTCATCACAACTACGGAGGCTTTAATGTACCACTATTTTACATTAGAAATGACTCTTCTTGTGCACATTTTAACTCACGACCTTGAACTTTGAATAAAATTATAATGTTATCTAAACAAATGCATTGCAAACATTTCATTAATTTCTGAAATTAATTTCTTTTTGGCGTTTGGTGTTTCATTTTCTGCCAGTGTTCTAAAATATTAAAATATAATCCCAAACAATAATAATGTGATACATTTTTAGATAATCAGGCTAAAACTAATAAGCCCAGTCTATTTGTTTCCATATTTATATAGGATCAACAATTTTTCTAAATAGATTTCATGATGCTTCAAAGGAATCTGCTGTACAATACAAAGGCTACTGAATAGAGAGTTTTCTGTAGTTTAACAATTGATTCAGTAACACTTTCCCCATATAAATGCTTATATCAACTACGTTTAAGAACTTCAATAAAAAAAATGGTTAATTGATTGGTCAAAATTAAATCCACATTAAAAGCTACAAGGGGAGTTCAGGTGAAGGATTTCACAGTTCTGAATCACTTTCAAATGACAAATAGAAATCCTCCGTTGGTATTTACCTCTCATGGTTTTCTAATCTCTTTATAGGAGCACTTTGCATTTGTTCGTGTAGCATTTAGTGAGCCATTGACTTGACCGTCCTTGAAGATCGTGACCGTCATCACTCAGCTACCTAAGGAAAGTGAAACAGGAAAATTTATGTGGGAATTTGATTAACTTCGTTTCAAATAAAAGTACAATAATTATAAACTAAAAAGGCTTAAATTAATCACATCAAATGTAATTTTAGACATTGCTGTTTTGAGATGATGACATAAAATCTGATTATAAATTCTCTGAGTTAAATATAATTTTTTGAATGTTTCTTATGGTTAAAAAGGTGATTAGAACATAATTTTAATTTCAATATCGGTTAAGAGTGTGTAATCTTTTGATTTTAAAATATTGAATGGCGTACACACCACGTGCATTTCATTTTTAATAAATCATCCTAAGCAAAAATATATTATTTATAAGAATACTATTATCACAATACCTGAGCATCATTGTCCATGTAATTCTCTTTTCGTTTATAAATTCAGCATATAAAGATATAAATAAGAGATATGCGATCGCACTACAATTTAGTAGTTTTTGCATTAGTTATTTCGCATAGTGGCGTTTTTCTCAGCATCTACATTCCTACAACTGCTAATCATCCAGAAGATTATTAATTCAACAATGTCGTTGCTAATGAAGATAGTGAGTAACCGTTCCAAAGCGTTATATTTTGATACTTCAAAGAAAGGAAAACAGAAAATTTCTGTAGAATACTTTGTGTTGGTTCTTTTCCGATACGTTCTTTATTTCCTCCTTCCAGATGAGTTAAAAATTTACGAGAGAGAAAGGAATAAAAACAAGAATGTTTCGTAGTTGTTATAGTTCAAGTACTGTAGATAACTCGGAATTATAAAGCTACTTCTTTTCTGTATTAAATAACGGAAGAGAAACTGTAAGGAAACCATTTGTAATTTAAATTTTACGCTGAAAACGTTATACTGTTATTCAGAAATAATAAGAAAACTTTCATCATGACATAACTGTATCACGCTTTTTACATACCATTACACGATGGTAAAATTAATCTCACAATTTACATTCAATTATTTTCGGATGCTAGGAAGAAATTTCTACGGAGCATTCTTGAAGGAGTCATACTACCGGAGGGATATATAACGGCTGTTCCCGAAGAAGAAAGAATAAAACAATTTTTCTTACATCACAGTTTTTAAATTGAATAGTAATGAGATACATGTTTTATTTCTGGAACGCCTAGCATCGTTGAAAGTTTATAAGTTTAAAACAGAAGAAAAGCAGCATTTTATTGTCATATTTAAAATCAATATAGTAGTTTCAATTAAAGAGGTACAGAAATTTATATTTTCAGCATGTTATGCTAGACAAAATATCATACCATATAGTGTTTTAGTGTTTATTTTGTGATTCGAATAATAATTGAATCACAGTTTATCATTTAACTGAAATTTTCTTTTATTTAACGTATATAAGGGCAAAAATAAGCGACTTAGAGTTCGTTGAATGGACTTAAAATGCAATAATCCATGTGGGAAATAGAAAGTTTCGATAACTTAAACTAATAGAAATCACACTTTTAAAATATATTTATCGTGTTTATAGCATCGCGTTGGGCTTATTAATGGCCTGAAATACTGGCACAGCTGGATTAAGGTTAGCAAGGGTAAAACCTCATATGTCATAATGGCGACTGCTGCTCGAAGTTTATAGCCCTCTCATGGGTGGTAAAGAAGTTGATATAATGAAGTTCCCTTTCTACGTTGTCTGGCTTTTTATAGTTTTAAAATAATATTTCAAGATTATGAGGCGAATGGACATCTGTAGTAAGAAGTTATCTCAAATTTTACCAGAGTAATTTTTGAATTAATTACGTCGGTTTTAGTATATATAAATTATAATAAATTTTATGTACTGTAAAAATGATACCATATTTTAAAAACTGGTTATTATAAAGGGTCATTTCGTCGTAATCAATTGTAAGTCTTATTTTTTTTGTTATCCATTTATGTATTATTTATATAAACGTATTGTAAATTCAAAAAGTATTTTTACTTCTCAAATGACTTAACTTGCTCACAGAATACAATGGAAACATTTAAAATTAAATTTTAAGTTTAATGCTAGTTTTTCCTAATGTATGATATCTGATAGACGTAGCAGAAAAACAGAAATGTTAAAAGCCTCAATGTGTTACATATTAAGTTCATGCATTGAATCTCGAATAAGTGCTGAATCTATAGATAATCATTCATTTTAATATTGTAATCATTAAATAATACTATTAAAGTATTTTTTTTACATTTTTAAAAATTTAAAATACTGAGCTTTTCTTTGAACTGAAACATTAATTGACATCTTTTTGCATATACGCATCATCCAAAAGTTCCATACTTTTTTACAATAATGCCCTTATTTCTCAGAAAATATTGCTATCACTCCTTTAATGGATAAATATAGTTCAAAGCTATTGTTGCGTATGTTGATGCTATTGATGCCATTATAAATTTTTTTTTCTCTTCCTGCTTATCAAATACCCTTAAGAACCTCCTCTTTCTCAGTATTTTGATGTGGAAGATTGGAGAGGAAAATATCGGCTCAGGTGTCGTTCTCGTCACTTTGCCAAGATTCAAAACAACTAGATACTTCACCAATAGCCCTCGTGTTGCTTCTCAGTTCGTTGTTTACAAGCAATCCCAATCTTTCCTCTGATATGGTTTGATGTGTTCGGTAAACACAAGGGAAACTCTTCTCCGGGATACTTTGTGGATATTTCTCTGTGTTCGCCCTTTCTCCTTATCATTCGATTCCACCTCTTCTTTTTTCTTGCTTTCACAAAGTTCATTTATATATATTTTGCAAACTATATGAATGTTTAGTGTTATTTAGCAAACATTTATTAGTTCATTCATAAAATAACCAACATTCTTAGTTGAAGTATGTAATAATTCACAAGAAATGCATTTTTAGAAATGAATTTTTAAAATACAAGACGATTATTTTGTTCTGATGAAGTGTTTTATATATAATCATACACAATCCAGGGAAACATGTATACATTTTGTCTAAAAATTTTCACTCCAAGCAGTTGTGATAGTTTTTTTACTGATATGGATTTTAAAAACTGGCTTATTTAATATAGCTGTAAATGTATATTAAATTTTGAAAATATGTTTTTGTATTGTTGAATAAAAAGATGATTATACCATTCATTAATTTGTTTTCCAAATCATGAAAATAAATGAAGCATTACTTTTGCATAAGTGTATGCTTCAAAATTAATGAAGAAATATTAAAAGCTCTTCTATTACAGTAATTATAAGCATTAATATTTAAGAGTTTTAAATGTAAAATTATTATTAATAATTTGGTTGCGCATGAAACCTAATTCCATTCCTGTCTGATCTTATTTATAAATGTTGAGGAGCATAATTATCTCTTTGAACTAAAAGGAGAAGTCTAAAATTATAGTGTCTCATTAGTAAAAATGCTTTTTGAAAACAATTAATTTCTAATAACTAATTAATAATCAAATGTATTCGTTTTGAATTACATGGTATATTTACAATACAACAACTAAATTATTAGTTAGTAGGAAAATTAATGTCTTGTTAATATATACTGATGTTCAAATTTAAGAGAATTTTACGATTTAGTCGATTATCTCTAGAACTACTGGACAGATTTTGAAGAAATTTGGTTTATACATAGGGCTGATATAATACGGAAAAATAACCATTTAACAGTTATAATACCCACGCATTACCGAGCATAACACTCATCAAAGTTACAAGGTATTAAATAGCAGTTACAGAATAGAATAAAAAATGGATTAATAGGAGATATGATACCTTCTTACAGATATCCTCGCCTCGCACCGTGAGTTTATGCTGGAAATAAGGCTGTTTATTAGATCCTGAGGCAATAGGTCTTCCTCTTACAGCAACGTTGTTTTCGGGTCTTGGATGGATCTCAAAGGGAGTTTGAGAATTACAATTGCCCTCCCCAGAGCGTCCCAGGCAGGCTCTATAGGATTGAAGTCTGGAGATCTGGATTGCCAATACATCCGGCGAATATTCTCACTTTCCAGAAAATCGTCGACCAGATGAACTCCAAGTGACCTCGCATTGTCATCCATTAAAAAGAAACAAAGATCAATACACCCCTGGAAAGGTGAGCATAGGGTTCCAAGACCTCATTCCTGTACCTCTCAACAATCACAGTGCCTCTTTCAAATACATGGAGGTGTGTGCAGCCATCCAACCTCCGCTGCCTTGATGGTCGATTTCTCGAACATTGGATAGCAGGTAGCGTGTACCAGGTTTTCTGCATATGAAAGTACGGCGAGAATCACTGGTTAGGTTGAACCGGCACTCAATTGATTCTTGCTCCAATCTTTCTTATCTCTGCACCATTTTAAGTGGATTCTCCTGCTCACATAACAATACGAGGAAGCAAAACTCTGCCTTTGTTTATCAATCCAAGTGTGTCTCTGTTTATCTGACAGCACCCACATTTTCCCTCCCTCGACCGAAGTCGTAATCGGTGAAAAACTAGGACCACTAATGCAATCTATTATGATAATAGTGAATTAAGTATCCTAAAAGTAGAAACGAACTCAGCTCGGGCTTCACAAAATAGAAACGTTCATTTTTCTCCTGCCCGAAGTCAGTTCGGGCATCAGATATTCTGCACGTAGTAATTTCCTGAACTGGATTCGAGCGACACTGGCAAGGGGTTAAAAGAAGGATTCATGATGAGATTAATAATTTTATCAATCATCTTGCCATTAAATATAGTTTAACTGTAGTAACATTTAATGTGTACATATAAAACATTTATAAAGGTTTTATTAAAATAAACTTAATAAATTATATATAGTAAAAAATATATGAAAGAAAACCTACAGATTTACAAAAACATGTTTTTGAAGTTAATTTGAGATATATGTCCAAAGTACAGTTTATGATCACATAACAGTTGTATTTTTGTTTCTAAAAGTAACATTTTTGTTGCAGTAAATGCAAGAATTTTGAGTCGGAAGTTTTGTATCAAAAACTTCATAAAGTGTATGTTAAATAATATGCAAGATGAAAAAAATTATACTTGCAAATTAGGGAGCGCTTATTTAATTCCCTTAAAGTTTAAGTTAATATATATTTTTTCTGTTTAAAATTCATATTCGATACAACAACAGTATCGATGATAAATTCAAAACATACTCACTTAATTGTTTGATTCTCATTTTTGATGCAGTAACAGATTCACAAATAAATACATGACACTCATTTTTCTATTTCACACTCATAATTGATACAGAAATATCTTCAAAAATGAGTATGTGAAGTTTCCATTTTGAGTAAGTACGTGTTACTAAAAATGAGCACGTATGAGTCTTAAATTTGAATAAGTTCAAGTATTTATGCATTTTTATAAATATATTTTTTTTATTTAATTATGAATAAACATTTAAAAGTGAAAAACGCTTATTTAGAATACAATTTTTGTCATCAAGATATTAATAATAGAATTATACATCTTATTTAAAGAATGGGACGTCAAACATATAAAATTAAATACCCTCGGAATTTTATTATTACTGCAAAATTTCATGAAGATGCCATAAA
Source organism: Nephila pilipes (assembly GCA_019974015.1). Taxonomy (NCBI): domain Eukaryota; kingdom Metazoa; phylum Arthropoda; class Arachnida; order Araneae; family Nephilidae; genus Nephila; species Nephila pilipes. The sequence goes on along the minus strand of BMAW01098401.1, from coordinate 202,109 downwards.
ATTTAGAGCAATCATATCCAATACATTAATATATTTAGTAACTGAAATCGAAAGTATATATTAAATTCTGTTCTTGAAGTCTAAAATTTAATATCACGTTCCCACAACTTGGATGTGGTATCAGAGTAAAAAAAGAATACAGAAAAGTAAAATAAGTCGAATTGAAACTAAAGAATCAAATAAATGTTTCTCAAAGCCTAAATGAAAAGTTTCGAAATAAAAAGAAACAGAAATGTGAAACCGAAATAAATCAGCTCTCTCAATTCATACGTTTATTTACTGTTGGTTTCTTAAATTAAATTCCCTTCCACAAAAGTAAACAACGAACAATTCTAAGTCGTATTTAGCAAAGGTTTTCAATACAACGAAAAAAAACCCCTTCTTTCACCCATGAGGCGATTTATCCGTAATCTGTGTCATTGTGAATACGAACACAAATTTGATTGCTTTCACTCTTCCTCCCCCCTCCCCCCCAAAAAAAGTCCTTATACCGGAGAAAATTTTTCCTCTTTCCGTAAATTAGAGACTTGAATTGAATTCTCCCAGTAAATCATCTATGAGGAGAAATCCCTTACACATTCAAACCGTAAAGCGTAAATACGAAAAGAAATAAATTCGGAATTTGTAGTTAACGATATTTATTTACCAATACAAATGAATGTTTCAATCGTGTTTTCTTCCAATTTGCAATCATGCTATTCGAGCTGCATTAAAGAAAATTGCATTGGATAAAATACTAATCAATACAATTGATTTGAAAAAGAAAACTCAAGGAATTAACTTATAAATAAAAATACATTGATATAACAAATTCGATTGACAAGAAATTACTTTCGGTGTTCTGACATATATAGCTTGGTCTGTAAATATATTAAAGGACTTCTGCCAGTGCTATGGTTTTATACTTTCAGCATTAGATATCAGTCACATTTTTTGGTTACAATAATTCTGTTCATAGTTCTGAGAATCGATTTTAACGTGGAGTAAAAAACTAAAATATTCTCCTCTTTTTTGTTTCCGTGAAGGCAAGAACACAGCCTAGAATCACAGAGAGATATGTAATATTTATTGTAGTGTGTGCATAACAGCATATGTACCAAAATTGATTTAAACTATTTTATTCTGAAGAATTTTTACTCAAATATAGCTGATCATCGTTCTGAGTCTACCTAATGAAAATGACGAGGACCAAATCAAAGCCATAATTGAAAAGAGTGCCATTTAACTGTTCGAGAGATTTCGGGGAGATTAAATGTATAACATACAATAGAAAAAAAATGTTTTAATTCGCTAATGCATGGATTAAAATAGATTCGTTTTACCCAATGAATCAACATTCATGATATGCATCTGAAGCTCACTGAAGTTGAGACATTTTTGAAACGAATTATCAATAGTGATGAAAAAAGGGTATACTACACTAACATCATTCGAAAACAACCAGAATTCAAGCGGGATGAATTAGCACCAAACACATAGAAAGCTGTATTTTTAGATTTGCAGATTATACACTCAATTTGATGGACTACAAAGGTGTTGTGAGTTTGAGCTATTTCACAGAAACTAAACGAATGAATGTCAACAATTGATAAAATTGGATACGAAAATCATAGCTAAATTGCTAGAATTGATAAATAGTAAGAGAATAGCGTTTCACTATGACGTTGCTAGGCCTCACACATTTTTGGTAACTCGTAGGGAAATGTTCGAATTTGGTTGGAAAGAGATGTCGTATCTTCCATACTTCCCTGATCTTATCCCGCCTGATTACCATATATTTTGAAGTTTGCAGAACACTTAGAACGGTGAATATTACACCAATGTGAACTGTCTGAAACAGCACGTGGTTCATGGCCTTTGATGGTAAGGGTCAGAATTTCTATGAGAGTGAGATAATGAAGTTTCCAGAAAGTTGGCAAAATGTCATAGAACAAAAAGGAACGTTAAGGTTTTAACGATCGATTATTTCTGTCCGACTCTTGTGCCATAGCTCAATTAGATGTCAGTAAAACTAAAAGTCAATAACTGATCCAAAGACATGCAAGTATACTCCAACACAACTATATATTTTTCATTTACTATAATATAGTATTTAAAGGGTCATGGCTCTCATTGGACATCATAATTAGCCAAGCAATTTGAATATCACTGAAATAATATACTCTTACCAAACCCTTCCTGTTGGGGTTGCTTTCCTCCGACAAATCCTGTGCGACAGCATTAACCTGTAACTACTCTTGATATTATCGACCTCTTGTTAGAACTATACTCAGAGTTAACCACACTCTCCCTTTCCTCTAAATTTCACTTTACTTATATATCATTGTATCTGAATAACTTCACTTTATTTCCACCTGCATCTAATTAACATAAACACATTTCATTTTGGTTGGGAAGAAATTGTTATTTCAGGCAATCAATCTCAATTCAAGTCCCCAAGGTTAATGAAGAGAAAATCGCGAATAGCCCACCATCACAAAGTTTATTTTTTTAATATAAGAAACTAGTTTTATTTGTCATTAAGAACCAAAATTATTTTCTTGCCAAACCGATATTTAGTGTTCTTATATCTATTTGGGAATTTACTGGTATTTTTGGAAAAGTGATATTAATATTTGCTTTGGTCTCTAAAAATCCGAATGTACCTGTAAATGTATGTCATTAAACATTTCATAAATAAATGTTTAAATATTCTCTTTTAAATATAAAATTAAAGAATTATAAACACAATAGTTTAATTCTCTTATTAAAATTCTTGCCGAATAATTTGAAGAAAGAAATGTTTTATTACTAAAAGCTTAAAGCTGTAAATATACAAATTATGAGATTATAAAGGCAATCAGTGAAGTGTATAATAAATATTTTAATTTAATTTTTAACTTGAAAATAAAAGTCTAATTCAAATTGAATTAGAGTAATGTTGGAATATTAAGCATTTTGTATCTATATTAGACTCTTCCGAAATTGTGGAAATAGTGGTATCGAAACAACTAGAAAAAATAAATTTTTCATAACATTGAAAATAGTTAAAACTTTAAGCACTGCTGCAACTTTAGAAAAAAGTACATCAAATCTGAAATTAATTTACAGTAAAAGTGAGATCTTAAAAAGGTTCAAATTTCGCAATTTTTAATTTTGTTGTTAAATATAGAAAACGCTTCCCTCATTCTATAAAAGTATTATTTATGAAAATTTTGTTATTATTACACTAGAAAATAAAATTTTAAAATTCTAAACAGGCGTGTGTGATGTCAAAGGGAAAATGTCTGTATTTGCTTTTTCTCAATATGTGGCTTTTTTTTAATAAATTCTGGTACATTTTCTACAAAATCTTAATTCAAATTTTGAAATTATAGCTATGTTCAATGTATGGAATGTTATTAATATAAATACTCTTTAAATTTTAGAAGGCTCAGAGGCAGTGCTATATGATGTAATTAATATCAGTCCATGACTCATAAATGAAAATGCAAACATTTATTAACCCATTTCCAAGTGCATAATTATTAATGAATGTGATTGCGATTTTATTACATATAGAGATACATAAGTACACACATGCATCAAAGTTAAATTGATTAAATGTTGTTAATTGCGTTTAATTAAAAAGAAAAATAACGAATCATTTGAATTTGGCGTAAAAACTCCCCCCCCCCTTTTCCTAAGATATATCTTCTATCTTAAAAGTTATATGCTCTTCCAGTAACCCCGGCACAGCCAAGTCGGCAGTTCTCTTGTTTGCCAACAGGCTGTTCAGGGTTCAATCCCGTCTATTTATGCTTTTTTTTTCTCTGAGTTGCGCAAAAGATTTTACGAAATCTTAAATCAAATTGATAACCTAAATATATTGTCAATGGAATGGTAAATAAGATATTTTTTATTTATAAAACACCTGTTGGAGCTGTAAAATTAATATATGTATATATATATGTATGTATAAATGTATATATATATATATATATATATATATATATATATATGACTCATACACTTGATTAATGACACATTACAATTATAAAGAAAAAATTATAAATGAGACGTACGTATTGAGATTATTGGAAACATTTAACACATTTAATTTTAAATAGTTTTCAAAATATATCTGTTTCATAATTTATCAGGCAGTTACGAGAAATGTCTGAATATTAACGTCTAACTTAGAAAAAAGTCCTGATTTTGAATCCAAACATTCTGCTATGAATTCTAGTAGGGAAAATAATCAAAATTCATTAATTATTGTCAATGAAATGGTAAATAAGATATTTTTTATTTATAAAACACCTTTTGGAGCTGTAAAATTAAAAAAAAATAAAATATTAGTATATGTATATAATAATATGTGTATGATAGTATTGTATAATGTATAATATATATATGATGATGAATATGATATGTTAGTATAAAATGTTAGTGTGATATAATAATATATATATAATAGCAGTATAATGTATGTATGGCAAATGTATATGATCATTATTATATGTATATGTAATGTCGATGATGTTGATATTAATAAATGTATCAATAATAATAATAATAATAATAACCAATGGCAATGTGTAATGTATAAAATGTTCAATATGCTTTCCATATATAATGTATATGCTCTAATATATGCTCAACAATAATAATAATAATATGTATATAAGGATGTGTGCAATAATAATATGTATATGTAATATATATATATATATCTCTGCTTTCTCTTCTAATGTATTATTGTCTTCAAATGTGTTAATAGCCGTATATTA
>BMAW01098401.1:141486-192919 GCA_019974015.1 Nephila pilipes | reverse complement strand
GTACTCTAGAAAGACCTGGTTACTGGTTTACTACGAGCGCCATCTCTGGGTTAGTCTCGGGAGTTATTGATTGATGTGTTATATCAGTATTAAAATGAGATTTGCATTGATTTTAATATAAAAAAGCGAGGATTACTTAAATTTGACATAAAATGTACTAACTTTTTCTTATAGAATATATCTCAGTTCCTTTAGTGGCTCATAGTTATTAGTTGCATTTACATTTGAAGTGATATGTACATGGATATCTCATATTAATTATTATCAAAGTTGAAATTGAAACTCAACTTGGCATTTGAATACGTTATAGTGATTTATTTTGGCTTCTAAGACTCGAGGAAGGAGTTTAAGTTTGATTCGATATAACTCTGAGTGTATACTCTTTAGAATATTAAGAATTTAAGAACTTTTTTACTAATCAGAATGAAAAAGGGTATTTTAGAAGTAGCATAAAATTCAATCATTATTTTAAATAATGTTCTAAAAATAGAAATTGATTGGTAAAATTGATTAGCTTCTTTAAAAAAGCATAATATTAAAGCTACGTAAATTTATTTTATTATTAAGTAGTGATTCTTAGAAATAATAATAGTATGACTTTAATTTTACTTAAGAACAAATTCTCTGCTGCATTCATATTATTTTTGCTATTAATAATTTAAGTTAAAAATATTATTTATTACTATTAAATGAACTTTCCAGTTTATTTTATATAGAATGACTGTGGTACTATAACCAATTTGTTGTTATAAAAAATCACTAAGAAGTATTTAAGCTAAGAATTAAGCTAACGAAAGTTAACAGATGTTTGATTGATGGTAAACTTAACTTTTAATATATATAGCTCAAATATTAAGAGCTTCGTGAGAGTAGTCGTGAGAAATTTACATAAACGCTTTCAATAAAAATTAACGTTTCATAATATTGTATTGAAAGTACAATGCATTTTTGTATGAGGATTAATTATAAAAAGATGAATTTTTCATTTAATGATGATTTAAATTACTTTCTGGAATATTATACAGAATTTCTTACTGTAAAAATATAATTCAAATGTTTAAATAAAATAATGACATTTAGTTTTAGGTAAAAATATCCAAAAAACCTTTAATTTTTATAAGATTCACTGATATACAATTTATAAGAATTTATTATTCCCAAAAAATAGATACAAAGAGAAATTTCAATAAATTTATTTCTTTCCCAAAGAACATTTCTTAATTGAACTAAAAAAAGGGAACAAATTCAAAGTCAAGTAAATAAATTTTTTATAAAAATCAAGTCTACTTAATAACCTTTACGAGTATAAGCAAATTAAAAATTTAATGCTTTGGAATTTGTAACCAAACAATAAACCTTAGGATTTTACATGTACATGCAATATTTATCCGTTCTCTTTGCTGGACAATTTTTAAAATATAAGCAAATAGAAATGTGAAATATGTTTAAAAATAGTTCGTGAAGAATGTTTTGCATTCTTAGTTTTATTAAGAGCTTAGTGCAACTGTGCTTTTGCTCCTTATTGCTAATATTACTGAAAATAAATAAAATTAAACTTATAAGTTTCTTAAGATTGTTCTTGAACAAAATAAGTTGAGATAGATTTTTTTTCGAAGTATGTTTTATTTTAAAATAGTATTTATAAATCCGGTAGTACAAATTCGTTACAAATTAGAAGTGACATTCACATTCAAAACATTTAAGCAGGACAATTTTACATTCAATGACGCTTTTGAAACATGTGATTGTTTGCCTCATTATACGTAAAATTCAATGATTTTATTTAATTTTGTACAAATGAAAAAATAAAGAATTGAATGGATATTATTAATAAAATATTGGAGTCTAAATTATTCAAGAAACAGAAATACTGACTGAAATTACACATTTGCTGTAATTGAAATATTTTTTTTATAAAAAACGTATTCAATAGATGTTGCAAAAAATATTATTTAATCTAATATAAATTTTAGAAAATAAAAGCAATTATTTTATATAGATGCTATTCAAATTATTCTGCTTTTATGAAACAAATTGGTATCTATTAACAATCGTCGTGAGGGAAAGCTTTTACGTCATGATTTTAATACACACACATAAGTTCAAACATATTTGTAAATTGTTATCAATATATATGTCTTGATCCAGGTATAAACTCCTGAATATACATAAAAATTGATATAATTTTAGATTCAAACATTATTTAAAATTGATTATATGATTCGAATGTTATAAATTTGCATTCCTGAACCTATAAATATATTTATTTTAGTGAAACTGAAAGAGAATTTTAGTCATGTATTGTATTAACGTAACGTTTGAAAATAAATTTTATCAAAAGGTATTGCGATATCTAAAAGCATCTTCAGGTGCTCCTTTGTATATACATAAAGGCAAAACACACACACAAAGCAATCAAAATTACCATTCAAAATATATATTCTCTCGAAAGATGTTTTCTCAGACTGACGATATTGACCCATTATCTCTATTCTGGGTTTCAGTTTTATGGAAATTGTCTATAATTTTTCTTTCTAATGTTCAAGATTTCCCTTTTGCCTTCCACTATTTGCGCATACCTTCCTTAAATTTATTGAAAGTATTTTCTCTATACATTGCATAACCTTAGTGTTTAGTAACAGGTATGTATAATATAAATGAATGAAGAAAGAAAGTTAACAGAAAGCGAAAAAGATTTGTCTGGTCTGGTTTGGGGATTTCTGCCATTTTACTGATAATAAAGAAAATGGAAATAGCGGGGAATTTCGTCGTTATTGCAAATCAGTTTTTAAAATTACCAGTTTATTGAATTGAGCAAAAATAAAATTGTGCATTTTATGATATTGTGAATGATTCTTCAGATAAATTTGCAAATATTAAATAAATTACAATCATCCAGAATTTGCAGGAGTTTTTATGCTTTGAAATAAGTTTTAAATATTCAGAAAAAAATAGAATTGCTTTGAATCTTTTTAATATGCATCGAAATTTATGAAAAAATTGCTGCTCATTTATAGTGGTTTTTTAGCTTGTTTTATTTTCTTAGTCTTTTTTTTTTTGCAAAATGTATCTTATTAAATTTGCCTGTGATGACGGAACAAAAATCTGATGGTATTTAATTATTTAAAAATTTTCTAGATTACAAACTAATTGATTTTATTCCAATTATAATTAATAAGATATATATTTATAACTTGAAAAGGTCCTTTGCATACGAAAGGAATTACAGAAATATGTTTGCTTGTGAATTTTCCCTCATTTTTGCTTCTGTATACAAAGAGCCAGATTATTTATGGGGGATTTTCCTAAGAAACACACACACATTTCTAAAATTGAAAAATAAATAAAATTCATAAACTCAAAATTAATTGAAGATAAATTTATTATCCGCTGGAAAATCTCTTAGTTTAATTAAATGTATGGAGTGTAAGTATGAAAGGGAAAGTGATAAAGAAAGATTCCTTTAACTTTTCTAATTATCATTCTACCAGGACAAAATTAGTATCAATGTTAATGGATTAAAAAGAAAGAAATTTTGGGAATTATTCGATTAAATAATTAATTTAATTAAAGTAGTTAATCGTGTGTGTACCTTCTGAAATCTTTTTTCCATTATAGAATTCAATTTTATTTCACGTATCAGATTTCCTCCTTAAAATTATCTTAAATTTAAAGTTTATTAAAATTCTACAAGTAGTTATCTAAATTATGGGGGTGGGCAAGTCATCAGCTAGTTCATATATCGTAATTATCCGACTAGTGATAATGTGATGTTAAGACACAAAAAAAGACAGTTTAATTTAACAGGTATGATTATATTTTTAATTGCCGTAAAAAATGTAATAAACAGTACCGAAATGAATTAGACGAAAGGTATTTAAAGTTGAACACGGGATATAATTAACGGATCAAACAACCTCTTTATAATATAAAGGATATGAATGTAGTTTTGAATGGATAGAGACCAACTCACTAAAACAGTATATCATTTTTACTTTTAAGCATCAGTTACTGTCTTCAGTCTCCAAGTTTGAAAATTCTCTTTACTTATGTACACTCTCCTTCTCGAGTTCAATCTTCTAAGTTAATTAATAGTGTCAGTAATACGTGTTATTCGCGAATTTTCCGTTCGATTAACATGTGGGGTTCCTTTTTGATTTTTTATTCGAGTTTTTCAACTTCTTACCAATAAAATAAAACGTAATTGTGCAAATGAAATAAAACCTGAGAAGTCGAGTGAACAGAAACAATCAAGTTAGTAAAAGCAACAGAGAATTGATCTAAGAGAATAAGGTTATAATAGTAAGGATTGTGTCAGCGTGATGTGCGCGTGAGTCTTCTGGCGTGTATTGTGGTTTTGGTGAGATTAAGATTCATCTTTGTCGCGGCAATTGGAAAATGATCTCGCATCATTTTCCTGTATTCCTGTAAGCGCATTCTTTGATACACCACAGAAGTTATTAGTATTCGAGAATAAGGACTCTACTTATTAAAGATTAATAAAAGGTATTTTGGATATAAATGGCTGTTCTAATTACTTTGCCTGTCATTGAACTTTAGTTGAAATTTAGATCCTGTGATTAGAGTAAACTTTAGTTAAGGTAAGAGAAGAGACGAGTAGTAGGATGACGTTATACATCTATTGTTGTATTTAGAAAATTGCGTGAGAATGGTTAAAATTCACTGTTTTAGATGAGAGATAGTGTTGTTGAGAGAGATTGGTGTTACCGTTAAGTGAAGATCCGTTAAAAGACACCGAAGTATATTTGACACAGATTCAAAGAATAGTTTTGATTGACATCCATTTGCTGCAAATAAAACTTAATTTGTACAACGACGAGTTCGCGTCATTTTGAAATGAATTGTCTCCGTCAAGGAGACATGGATTTATAGTTATGTTTTGAATGATAAGAACAATATGTTGCTTCCGGGGAATCTACTCCAGAAAAGGCATTGAAGTTCTCATCAAACGGAAAAGCTACGGTGATGATTTTTTAAGATGTGAAAAGCTTCATACTCATAGACTACTTAAAAGAAGAAAAACAATGAAAGGACAATACTGCAATGAATTGCCCCCATCCTCATTTACGCTTCCTAATAGTTACCTTAATCCTATTCTTTACTTGGATACTTTATAAGCCCTCCTCGCTGTACAGTTTTAGGCTTGTATTTAAAACGTCATCTCCTTTTAACCATAGATAGTTGTGAAATCTAATATTAAATAATGAATTAAAATGTCAAAGTTATCTACCATTTCTTAAATAATTGATAGATTGTTTCATTAGCGTTGGACTAATAAGCAATACGAGGGCTATTGCTGACTGATCAGTTAATTCTGAATTTAGGTCACGAGACGAGGATACTATCTGAGTTGGCACCTCCCTTCCTAGACTTCCACTCCATTCCATGAAGAGGACTTGAGACCTTGACCAAATTTAACATCCATTAGCTCTGCTATGATGGAATTTAATTGGCATCAAGGCTCGAATCCACAACTCGACGGAAACAACACCAACCTCGAATCCACGACCAAGACCACTAGGCTACTGCGGCCACCTAAATAAATGAATAATCCTTTAATTCTAGAGAAGTTTCGTAGTTAATAAAACTGCTAGCGAACAATACTTTTAGTACCATTTTTTAGAAAGTTTAAGGCTTCTTTTCTGTGGATAGAAGAAAAAGATGTTGCGGAACCTCAGAATAAACAGTTCGAAAATGATTTGAGGGGATGATTTAAAAATTTACTTCAATCAATAGGTATTCAAATCATTGGATTTCAAAGAATATCGAACGATATTGCCAATTCTTACAGTGTAATGAAATTGCACTAAATTTAAAACTCCTTGTTAATGCTGGTGTCGTAAGTATTTTGCCGTTTATAAAGAGGGAGAATTAGCAGCTGGATTAAACAAAATTTTCTACAACGGTTCACATTGGTTAGCTTATTTAATCTCTTAACACTTCTTTACATGATAATAGAATTTTCCATCGTAGTATTTAGTGAACTAAAAATTGTACTAAAAACAGGTGTACTGTAAATTGGTTGTTACTGGCAACTATTTTCACGACTATTGCGTTATAGGAAATGTAGTTTTCAAAAGCAAATCAAATATCACAATCATTATAGCGGGTTTGAACTTGTCATTCCACTGTGTCTTGTGATTGGAAAAAACGTTGAATTTCTTGAATATTTTTTATAGCTAATCTGAGATACTTTTGTAATGAAAGCGATAATGAGTGAATAATGATACAAATATATATTTTTTAAATTTATTTTATACTGAGCTTAACATGAAAATTTTCGTGACGATGGATATTTCCATCATAATGTTTTTTATACATTTTATGTTATATATTTAGAATAGGATTTTTTTTAAAAAAAATTCTCTTAATCTAGAGCTTGAATTACATCACCCTGATTTATTTCACAAAAAAAGAAGGAAAAACATTCAAAAAAGGGTAAGTATTATATGGAAAATCTATATATATAGCTGATTTCTATTCCATTTACACATTTTTAAATAATAATAATTAAGCTATGGGCAATAGCTTAAATCTATAATATTATATTATAATGACACGCATTATAAAATTTATTTACATTATTTTTTTTTTTTTTTTTGTAAAATCATTTTTCATTTCCTGTTAGTTTGTAAAAAAAGTCTGTGATCTATGTGAGTCAGTCTCAAACTGTGAAAAAAGGTAAAATAAATTGTGCTATATTTTTTTCATCAAGGCACAATGTTGGACAAGTAAACTAGAAAATTTTGAATGAAAAAGAAGTATTAATTTTCTCTGAATAACAGTTTGAAATGGATACTTCGATTCAGATATTTTTTCTTATAATCATATCATAGTTCGGTTTTGATATTTCCATTTCACTGTAAGTCATTGAAATATTTTAAGACATAAGCAAAAAATTCGTGTTGAGAGAGTATATGATATAGATGCTCTAGATATTTTCAGTGTAATATAAGATTTTATAACAATAAGGTTTAGTAACCCATGCTACCATGTTATAGTTTTGAGAAAATAGCGTCAGCAAAATTGTGTATACATAAGATAAAGGATACATGGTATTAGGTTCAAAAGACGGAGATTCTAATATATTATAACTATAGTAATAACATTTAGTTTGCTTTTAAGGTATATTTACTTTGCTAATATTTGATTTAATTTAAATATCCGAACAGAATATTATGGTCTATTTTAATAATGTATCCTTTACTTTTACTTTAATATTTAATTTAATAAATTATTTTTATGGCACGATCATCCGTTGTTCATTTTTTGTTGCTAACTGTGTTAACGGTATTATTCTATAGGATGTTTTTCTCTTAAAAAATAAAAATACGTTAAGGGTTTTAAGAAGGTGTTTTATTTCTTCTTTTGATAGTAATTGCTTCTGAGACTCGAAAGTAAGTTTACTTTAAGCTTATTATTATACATTTTGAATAATTCTACTTTTACGAGAACTTACCAGGAAGTAAAAATGTTAAAATAAAATTGGCAAAATAAATTCATTTCTTATTTAAATTTATTTTTATTTTTTCCGATTTTTAGAAGTATTTCTTATTTTTCTCACTGTTTTTTGTAATGTTGGTCTATATCTCGATTTTTACTTCAACTAACAATTTAACTTCTTTGCTTTAATTGCTAAAATTGGTCTCTCCCGAAGAAATGAAACACGATTCATGCAGATTAGATTGAAATTACAAAGTGTGATGAATGATGGTAATGAATCCGAGTCAGACGTTTGAATCAGCCCTTCTTACTCAAGGAATCCATCAAAGGGGCTTAAAAGAGATAGGTAAGGCGTCAACCCTCAAACCCTTTTTTGCATTTTGCACCCGTTCTATTCACTCAACCTCCAGGGAATCGGGAAGAGAGAGTTTGATTTATTATTACGAATGATAATTCAAAACATTTAGATTAAGCAGTCTTAGAGAGAGTAAGTTCGATTCAGGATTTAAAGTAATTGTACGTAAAAAAAAATATTGATTTTGTTTACCTGTCTCTTTTTTCATTTATTTTTATTATTTAATTTAGAGACTATGTTATTCGACTTATGATGAAAAGTGATTCAGATTACAATCAGCGGTCGCTACCTTTAGATATTGATTGTCAATTTGAATCAATCCTAAAAAATGTAATAATTAACGAAAAATTATGTTTGCGTGTCATGTTTCCCAAAAATGTGGTAAGTGTTGATTAAAGTAGAGAAGGATTAATTATAGTATCACAATTCAAATACGTATTGAAAGTTATTTTGCTATTATCGATTTTTCAAAATTATTTTGAATTGATAGGTCTAACTTAAAGTATTCGCTTATATGTCTGGTGATCCTCTTCGAACTACTCATAAGCTTCCCACCATGCCATGAGGCGTCACGTTGGAACAACTTATTTCGGCATGCGTTTGGCAATGCTAACTGCGAGCGCATGCGCATCTGTGGTGCTGATATTTAAGCACGTGGCGCCATCAGAAGACTCTGCAGATGAAGGGAAAGGTGGTTTTGCCTCGATAATCCGATTACTGTCCTCCAAATATTTCCTGCTCTTCGTTGAAGGCCAGATTCTACCGAATTCATCCTGGATGAGTAAAAGACACAGCGAACCATTAGATTCCACTTTCTCGCTATGCAACTAATGAGAGTTTTATGTGGTTGTTTTTTGCATGATAGAATCTTGTTTGGGCTGATGTCTACAAGATTACTTGACAGTTGATTTTTATCGCTGTGTTCCAAACTAGTGCCCCAACTTTCTGAAACGAGCTGTATTCCTTCAGTTATCCATTAGATATTACTTTGTAAATATTGCAACTGTAGCGACTTCCTTCTACAACAGCGCCACTGATTAAAAGGCCTTACTCAACCAGCCCGAAGGGATATCTTTTCGGCCTGGTTGGTAGGCCCGTCATCTTCGGATCCCTTGGACCAGGGTTCGAATCTGCGCTGCCGTTTCGCGACCGCCACAAGTGGTGACCCCGGACAAGAACACTAGATGGCAGCACGACTGCCTGTACCTACTAATTGCATATGCCCGACGATCGCCGTTAGTGTGACTCTGGGCTTGAGCACTAGGTGGCAGCACGGCCTATACCTACTGTTTGCATATGTTCCGATGCAAAAACACTTGTCTCTGTGTGTCTAAGACAAGCGCAACTTGTGATATTCCGGTTCTGGAGCACGTTTCGGTGCCTTCTGACAAAAAAGACCTTCTGAATAAATTGGCGCACGTTTATCTCCATTCCGTATCATCACGCTGCGATGATCCTGGAGGGGGAGTGTGTAGCGACTTCCTTCTACATCAGCGCCACTGATTAAAAGGCCTTACTCAACCAGCCCGAAGAGATATCTTTTCGGCCTGGTTGGTAGGCCCGTCGCCTTCGGATCCCTTGGTCCTGGGTTCGAATCTACGCTGCCGTTTCGCGACCGCCACACAACTACCTTCGAAAGAAGCAAGAAACCTTGTCAAATCTAACATTGCCAACACGCTGGCAAACGCCAACGCAGTTTCAAGACTATACTCCAAACTTCAAGAAACCAGTGGTAACAGACTTCGACTGCCCCAGGATTATAACAAGCACCATTACTAGACTGAGGACGGGTCACTCTAAGGGCATGAAAATTCATCAAGACAAAACAAAGTCATATCCTTTTTGTAAGAACTGACCTGAAGTCTTGCTTACGCCAAGGTATCTCTTGGAATGTCCGTCTGTTGCGCCAAAAATACTTAAACTTGGCTTGATTCCACTCTATCACCCCCCTACAGAATACCTTATACGTTTCTGAGGTAACCGAGCTGGCAGCCGCTGTCTTGGGTGCTTTTGGGGCATTTGATATTAATATTGCTCCATAGTGCTTGATGTTTTTGTGATGTCCAGGGACACGAAAACAACAACAATCTTCCTTCCTTATTTTGTTCTATTTTTGGCGAGTGATATTCTTATTTACAATACTATATTTATGTAAATGAATGTAGATGTTTTGAATATTCAGTTGTCCTGGATCATTTGAAACGACTTATCTGAGTCATTTGAAGTGCATATATGCTTGCAAATCTTATTAAACATTCGTACGAGCGCATTTATTAGTATGGGGAAGTGGTTATTATTCATTCAAATAATAACTGTATAAGGATTGCATAATAAATTAAAATATGTCCCTCCTTTTTTTTTTATTTTCAAATGCCAATTACTGAGGCATGTATGTTTTCTGTTTCAATTACATCGAATTCTGCTTTACACGAACATTTTTAAACGATTTTGATATAACACGAATTATTATCTTTTTACACGACTTATTTTGATTTAACACGATCAAACCAAACTCTATAAATAAAATTTTGTTTCAATTTTATTTTTATATCTACGACATTGGAGACGAGAAATGTAGTGGGATTTTCATTTGTGAGAATTCCCTGAATTCTATAGCCTCAATATGGAATTTTGAATTTGGTGTTCAAAATGAAAACACTTGCGTCATTTGTTTTGATTTGACTGAAACGTTTCAGACAAATGAAAATAAGCTTAATGAGAAAAAAAAACTATTTAAACAAATAGTTTCTTTTCGGCACTAAGAATTATGAGAACAAGTGTAAGCCAGTGATTAAATCTATATAGATCTTTTTTTTTTTTATCTTTCTCGTATCTACATTTTGCTCACATGCCCAACGAGGAATAGGACATATATATTTATTAATTTTGTGTTAAAGTCAATAAATGGTAAATTATAGTTTTGAAACCTTTGTTTAATTAATTATAACTGAAATATTTTTTTTCCTTTTCAAGTGATATTTTTTTTGTATGATACTGTGCAATCTTTTTGAAATAAAATGCTTAAGATCTTAACGGGAAAGCTTATGGTGTATTGTAATACTTCTGCAGATTGGAACCCATTTCCGATTTTTCAATAGATACGATGTGTTTTTATACGAATTTTTACACGTATTCTTTGGAAACGTAACTATCGCGTAAAAACAGAATTAGATGTATTAACAACATGCTATATTGACTTCGAAATCTGTTACATATTGAAAATGCTGTTTAAAATTTGCTATTAATTTAAATATGGTGCATCTAGATATCTATATCTTTTACTTTACACAAATGAGTAAATAATTTGTAAAAGAAAAATTTAATGCATTTTATACAAAGGTTTTTCATAATTTCTTGATTTTACATTGAAATAGATACAGAAACTGGTTAAGAGTGTTACCAAAATTTCAAACATAAAATTCATTCAGCTGAAGACCATCACTATTATAAAATATTTTGAAGCAATCACTTGGAGAAATTTTTTCTTAGAAGAAGAAGAAAATGTTGTTCTTAATATCGTTTTTCTAAGGATATCATTCATAAAAATTTAATGCTCCTATGCAGCGGCACGACAATAATCAGAAACTGTTTTATTGAAACTACTCTATACCTTATCTACTTTTTTATTAGAAATTTAAAATTGATCACTTTAATATTCAAAAATAAGATTCCGCAAAATACTTCTCCTTAACAGTAAAAAATAATGATTATTATTTGTTTAATCAAAATAGTAATTATTAATAATCTGTTTGTGATGTTGCGGTATTATTTATTAGGGTTTGATACGGAAAATAATTTAATTAACCTAAATGGCACATATTCGGGTCAAAAAACGATATTATAGAAATAGAACGTTGAATAAGAAATCAAGCATATTCCGATATTAATTCGAAAAATAATCTCCATCCAACACAAATACAGAAATAAATATGTTTTTGCTCAGATCTTGTATGGAAATGACATTACAACTTACAACTGTATTGCAAACTGTAAAGAATCTATATATTTACGACATATATCTCATAATATATATTAGATTATAATGAGTCTGTAAAAAACAAGAAAAATTTTTCTTATTAAGTACTTAGAGGCAACATTTATTTTGCCGACATACACACAGTCAGTATGAATTGGCAATATTATTCCCCCGAGGAAAAAATACTGAAACCTTTACTCCGAAATCAGATTTTGTATCCGGGTATTGATGAATAGAGAATTCCATTTCTAGAAAAATGGTGTCACTGTAGGCTTAAATATTAGAAAAAGTATAGGAACTGCAACCCAAATATGTTTCTTTTCTTTTTTTGCATTTACGGGCTAAATAGACGGTATCAATTACTTAATAAAATAATTTTTTTTGACGTGTAAAAACTTGAGCAAATAAATTGCTCCATATGTGCCTTTGAATGACAATTTAATAATAGTTTATTTTTTTAATGATGAAAAGCAGGGGTGAGGAAACTTTTTAATGCATTAACATTTGCGCTGTGTACCATAAGACATTAATTATCACGATTATTGCTTTAGTATCTTAGTGCTTTTTGTGGAATCAAATAATCTGTTAACACACAATGCTGGTCATCCAAAATGCAACGCTTCAATTAAGGAAGCTTCCAAGCTACGAGCAATTTTCATTGTGCTCATATTGTGATTGGACATACAATTTAATGTGATGATTCACATTTCAACGGAGACGCACGTCATGGATGGCTGCAGCGTCATTGATAAGTGCAATATAAAAAGAGAACGTAAAGCCATTTTAAAGCTTTCGAATGTATTTTTCGCGTGATTGTTTTGCGTGAGCAGTTTCAGTATGCCTCAAAGAAAAATACGAACGTTGAATATTTTTCTTGACAAATGTTTCTGAGTTTGAACTTGGAAAAGTTGTTGAAATATACATAATGCGGATTAGTCTTTCAAGAAATCGGTGATAGTGTCTCATGTAAAGAATCAACAGTGATGTGGATCTGTAATCAATGGGTGCAGGAGGGAATGACTGACCATTTATACCGATTACACCTGCCTCGTAGCACAACTACTCGTCAGTGATGGATCGCTATTTAATATCAGGAACTGTATCATAATCAGTACTGTTTGTTGCACAAGAATTGGTGTCAACTCACATACTTTTAGTCGTTTGTGGCATAATGGATAGTTTTCAAGGCGTCAATTACTACCATTACCTTTTTCTAAAAACCACAGATAATTGCATCTGCAATGCTACTTTAAAAGGCGGATAAAGTCAACCAAAACCTTGAAATTGTCTTTACAAGCGAATCAGTCTGCTGCCTACAAAACTATTCTTGTCGGATTAGATTCTGGTAACAGCATGGTGAGAGATTGATTAGCTGTTTAAACATTTCAATATTGGATATGCATCCTGTATTATGGCTTGGAATGAAATGGAACTGAATTCCTCTCTTGCACAACCCCATTACGCTTGGCCGGTAAAATGAGAAGCCAACGCTATATCTCGAAGATGTGCAGCTAATTGTCTTCTCTTACTTTAAGAGCTTTCCTATGCTCAAATTCCAACAGAACAAAGCACGACTCAATGGGGCACGCAATTTTAACTTTTCTTCTCCACACTAAATTGCACTTCTGCCTTGATCAACCAGCTCCTCCGTTCTGTCACTTAAGCTATGGTGGCCTCAAAATTACGGTGGATGGCGACGCTAAGACGTTGCTTTTACGGACTAGAAGGCGTGGCTTCGTATCGAGTGTTAAACACGAGCGGAACGCAAAACTAACGAATAAGATATGGTTTTCTATGAATGACTTCACGAGGAAATTAATAACTTTATACTGCGGCCACCAGATGACGCATCCTAGGAAACCATAGCTTTATCGAATTTGTTAGCTGGATGATTTGAACATTCCTGTCCAAGCATTTACCATACGCTACAACACTAAATCAATGTGGGTAAAGTCAGTTGGCATCATGGGTGTCACTCCATGGTTATATATAATGAAATGAAAAACGACATTCAAAATTTGTTGAATCCATACAAAAACTCAAGCATGTATCAATAAAATACTGCTCATT
Organism: Nephila pilipes; assembly: GCA_019974015.1. Lineage (NCBI taxonomy): Eukaryota > Metazoa > Arthropoda > Arachnida > Araneae > Nephilidae > Nephila > Nephila pilipes. The sequence goes on along the minus strand of BMAW01098401.1, from coordinate 179,054 downwards.
AGATATATAGAAGAAACTAGTTTCTTACCCTCTACGTGATTGTCTTCTGTTTGCAATAAATGTGTGTCAAGCTTACACAAAATAATAATTATGATTTATGGAAATATGTAATTACTTATCCAAAATATGTACAGGAAAAGTAATTCCTCCAAAATGGGTTTTGGGAAATGTGATGAAAGATCGCAATGAGATTGAAGATCTACCTCTCCAACTTGACTTCCCTTATAAGTTGCATCTTGATCATTTGAACAATTACGTACAACGATTTAATTTACCAGTAATTTAATCCTTCTAACTAGTACAGATGATTTCATTCCACAGAAAGAGTAAGAAGAGGAATATGATTTTAAACAACATTACACGTTTTTTCCCCTAAATTTTGTTTTTGACTAATATTTAATCGGATCAAATAATTTATTGGAAACAAAAAATTAGAACAAGTTTCCTTCGGCCGAGGCTAGTCGGAAATGTAAAACCACCTTTTAGTAAGTAAAAAAGCTTAAATTAAAAGGATAAATTAACAAATTATCGATAAACATATTTTAAAAGTGAAACTATATATTTTATATCATTATTTAAAAAGGAAAACTAAGTAGCTTATAATAACTAAATTGATATTGTGTGTGTGAGAGTGAAACTTCAAGTGGATTTAGAATATTACCAAGAATACCAGCTCAAGTACATGGAGATTTAAATAAAGTTAAAAGTAATTTTTGATTGCCTTAGAGCGTGAAATAATGAAACAATTGCCATTTTATTGCTTCTTTCTAGTGAGTATGATTACGTGTTCTTCCCGCTAACATATTATCACTCAGTACTGATATAAAGCAAGTAGTGCTGCAAATTTATATAGCTAATACAGATTAGATATATTTTTTCTTCATAGTATCATTCAATTTATCCGTTTTATATACTTGTCGCCACAAATCACTAGAATGTAGAAACCTATAGGTAAAATATAAAAGGTAGTTAAAAGTACAAACAATGACTTACACAGAATGTACCAGAACTAATCGTTAAAATTATTCGGAGAGGTAAGAAATTGCAAAAGAAAATGATTTCATACAGGAAAGTATGGACTAAGACGAAGGTATCTCGTTTAAAAGGGCGCAAAACTATCTGACAAAGGCAGTCGGTCGTCAATAAACATTATGACTATTCAGATATTATACATATAATTCCACCATTACTTGTCGAGTTCTTGACTGTGTTTGAAAATAAACTCTTTTGCATGTGCGTAGACGACTTCCTTTTTTGACTTGCAAGTGGTGTATCCGATGTACTAATATTTCAGTTTGATTTCTGGATCATTTACTGTTTTCTATATAAATTTTTCTGGATCCTTGCTGCTTTTAATATCAATGTGAATTATGCGAAGTCATAACGTCGATTAACTTTCGATTGCCCTTGTATGGTAGATTTCTATCTTCTACAACATCATGCGGTTATTTGTGCCCAATTTCGTTACGTGAAATCTTCTACTTTTGCTATGTTCTCTATCTTCCCACCAAATTAGGACGATGGGTTCTGATACAACCTTTGTAATGAGAAGAAGGTTCATTGAACAATTTAGATCTATACTTACTAAAAATATGAACCTGAATTTAAAAAGAAATCAGAATTGAAACGAAGAGAATATCCGAGACTAACAACACAAAATATATTGTTACCTATGCCTACGGGAGCATTATTTAGAGTAGCTTAATTTAAATAGTTTATAAGAGTTGAATGTATTTTGATAATTTTATTCAAAGTACTTCTTTCAGTAAATCGGATGAAAGTCAGTGATTTGTTTAACACATTACTGAAAGGTAAACTTAATTCAATGCATTAAAACTAAAAATAGTAAAAATTTAAAAACTATGTTTAATTAATTAATTACAAGAGACTATTATCAAAGAGATGATTCCAGGAATGAAAAACATTCAATAAAATCAATAACAATAGTAATGATCATTATTGCAAAAGCAATAACAATTACCTACGTCGAAATTAAGTAAATGAGAAACACAAAGGGAAAAAAAGAAAAATCCATTTATTAATTGCTCAGATGTATAGTTATTAACGCGTCATATCTAATTCCAATAAATCAGAACTGAAGTGAAAAGACTCTCTACATGACGTCATTGTATTATTCGCTAGATTCTCTTTTAAAAAGGGAAAATAACTCTCTAATTTCCTTATGATACCTTAGAGTTTGAAAATATTTCTTTCAATAAATGAAAAAAAAAAAAAAAAAAATATTTTCATTCTGAGTTTTTAATTGTACCAGGACAAACGAAGAATTCTAGAATATCATATCTAGGATTCTGTTTTCATGATATATATTTTCAAATGATTTGTAGTGCTTTGATTGTGTGTGTGTGCCTAATAATAATATTCCAATCATTCTATTGAACTATAAAAGTCAAACTTTTTGTCAAAATTTACTTTTCCTTCGCTTAGTTTAATATGGATATGATTTATGAGACATACTTTCACTTAGCTACCATTTAAAAATTATTACACAATATGGCCCAGTATTTTTATACTTCTGTAAACAGTACTTATGCATAAAGTGAACCAAAAATATAATTTTTCTAAGTAATGCCTATGTTTTAAGTAATAATTTAACACGAAAAATGGAAGGAAATTTAAATTTTTCATCATTACAATGTTCAAAATTTTTTTCAAAGGAAACATGCTGTAATATCATTAAAAAATAGATTCATTATAATTTGTGCATTATTTTCTATATGAGGAGTAAAATATTTTATATATTTACAAAATATTAGTTTTAAAAATGATACCTTAAAGCAAATATATCTGAAATATCATGTTCATATTGTACACTAAGGGAAAGAAGACCTTTTTAACCAAAAAATACTTTTATGGTTCAATAAAATGAATAAGAATAATTATGAGGCACACACATTCCCTAAACTCTATAAATAATGTTTAAAACATAAATGTCATAAAAAGAGAGTCATAAGTTTGGTACATTTTCCCTCACATTTCCTCGTACACTTAAAAACTTTGATTGGAATTTGTAGGAATACTCTTTTTTTAAATTAATAACAATTATGTAATATATTTACCAATTTGGTCATTTTACTATGAGAATTATGAAAATTATTAAATTATGTATAGAATGAATGTTTTTAGTAACGTCGTACATGGACGCAATATTTAAGCTTTTGACAACATACCTCATAACTTTTAGCCTCAGTTAAGTGATATGGACCATACCTGAACTGATACCTCTCTCTCCAAACTTCTATATCACGCTAATGGGAAGACTTAGAGCCTTGAGAGATTTGACAAGCATCAACCCTGTTACAAGGTGTGTCTTTAATGGTATCAGAACTTTAACTTACGATCAACGGGAAGAATGCTGGTTATCAAGCTAGCAACTATTCACCCCTCGACAACCAAGACCACCTGAATTTTCCTTAATGAATGATATATAAATTCATGCAGGAAATTAAAAATAATTAATTACACATAAGTTTTGTAAATTATACACATAAGAAGAAGCATTTACAAATAAAGTTTCGCAGTATGAGCATAAAAAGAAATTTTCAGTGTATAATCTTCTGCAGAAATTAGAAGCAAAATGGTATCGGAATGAAGTTTTCTGAAACAAATATCATTATTTACCTAACATAACTTCCCAAATACATAAGAAAGTTACATTATTATGCTTTAGTTTTTTTTTTATTGTAGGCAATTTTGTGTCTAGAGTTTCTAATGATGAGTCTAGTAATTTTTTTTCCACATCCTGATGGGAAATTGTAATTTTAAACTCTAAAATCTAACAACGTCTTTTGCAGGTCACATGTTTTGAAACTTTGCTAATGTGTTTAAGTTCTAATAATATCATACAGCAATCGTTTATGGAATTAAGTTTCAAACTTGAATCCTTTCGCTATAAAGTTGAAAATAAAATTTTCTGATCCTTTGATACAAGTAAAAGAAAGTATAATAACTAGAAACAGTAATTTAAAAAATTACCCTTTCTAATCAACAAAGTGGTTATTTTGCTGTAATTAAGATATTGTTGCGAACAAAAATTTTATTACATATATGTATTTTTCTTAAAATATTTTTCACTACAAGAAAGTGTTTTATATACTTTAAAGGAAGTATTTTGGAAAAATAGGCTAAAATAATAAATTTATAAAATAATATAAATTTATAAAAGTATAGCTATTTAATTAAATAACATAATTTTAAATTAGATAATATGGAATTTCTTATGGAATGTTTCTGTATCTTAAGCAGTTGAAAAGGTATAAATCAATTTTTTCTACAAAAGTAATCAAATTTGGTAGTTAAATGGTGTGCTATTTTAGAAGAGACGTTTATAAATAAAATATTTTTGCAAATAAATCATTGAATGATATAGCAAAAATGGTTTTTAGTTACAGTAGATGTATCTCGGACTTAATAAAATGCTCACTGTATCACACGCAAATATATATATATATATATATATATATATATATATATATATATACAGGGTGCTTCAAAAAAATGTATACACACTTTGAACTTCCATAGAAAATTTATTTACCGTTCTACAAAGTTAAATTTCAGGAAAATAGAAAGCTGAAAGTCCAATGTAATTGAAACATAAATAACAAATGTTAATACTGTTCAAATTGGTGACCTGCAGCATCAATACAATTCTGAGTACGAGTCACCACAGATTCTGTACATCGTATCAAAACGTCCAATGAGATTTCTCTACACACTGCTTGAATCTCATTCCAAAGAATGACACACTTTCACATCACTTTCACGTGCCCCTTGCCTTGAAGATTTGTTAGGAGAGCGTTGAAACAGTTTTAAGACTGCCGTTGATGACTCATCACTTGTAGCTGTTCGAGGCCGACCTGAATGACCTTTATGCACATCACACACTGTTCCATGAACTTCGAATTTGTCTCGTATGCGTGTAATTGTTAATCTTGAAGGTGGTTCTGTATCATACTCCCTTCTCCACTGTCTTTGAACTTCATTTACATTCTCAAACTTCCAGTACCACTTAATAACCTGCTTACGTTCTTCAAAACTCAAACGTACGTCCCCCATGTTGATATTACAAATTCCAACTGATAATATAACATAGAGGGACGATTATGCTGGCACCTGGCGAAGAAATATAACATTAGCCTTGTAGAGCGGGAAAACTACAATAGTTTAAAGTGTGTATACATTTTTTTGAAGCACCCTGTGTATATATATATATATATATATATATATATATATATATATATATATATATATATATATGGTGGCAAGTGTGGCAGCTCATTATAACCGAGAGAGGACTATATCCCGGGTTCACTATAACGAGATACGATGAATATCAAAATTCCTCATAGATTGAATATCAAAATTCCTCATAGATTGAATATCAAAATTCCTCATAGATTGAATATCAAAAATTCGAACTAAATTACTATTTTTAATTCATAAAAACATATTTTTACTTGTTTTTCGTATTCTTTCATGAAATGCTGAGAGGAAACCTTTTTCATCATGGTTATGAGAAAAGAAACAAAAATTTTTAAATTTTCATTTCCTTAAATTTGTTTATCATTCTATTAGAGAAACAATTTAATAAATAATTACGTACTTAAATATTTGTTTATATTTATACTGCGAGAAATTTTATAGCAAAGAATTTTAACAACAGGCCATTTGGAAAATTAATATTCCATTAGTTTAATCCTTTTTAAATTATATACTTGAGATAATTACATGCAATTTATTTAATGCTTTTAGAATTAGATTTTTATCTTTAAATAAGCATAATTAATTGAAATATAAAATTACGTTTTAAATCTTAAGCATTTGTGTCATATATGTGTAAATTAATCTTCGTAAGATGTAAGAGACTTATTTTGTAGAAATATAAGAATAAGATTCCAATGAATTTTTACAGAGAAAAGATTCACTATTCCATTCTTTAATATTAGATGAAGCACTAAATAATTTGAATTTTTAATTGTGAAAGGAAAAATTTGCTAAATTTATATAAAGAAATGTCAAAAGTCCCAAGGAGATTTCCAAAAATCATGTTTATGTAATTTAATACTAATTATCTATAACGTGTGAAGACCATTTTTACGGTTAGGATAAATTTAATTTTATTCTGAAATTTTTTTCGTGTTAATCAATATTGTTGAAATTACCAAGATTACGAAAATAATAAATTTCTAATGATGCATCATGTGTTGAAACTGCGAAGAAACATATTATCAGTCTAGTATTTTTAATAAAATGTAAAGAGGCATGTGCCTTATACATTATTTCATGTTATAAGCTATAAATATGAAGAAGCTAAACAAACTAAAATATAACGTAACTTTCAGATTTTAGAAACATTAATTAAACGGCTATTGCATGGCAGAGTTTCCAAGAAGCTGTTTACTTACAACGTCGAAGTTTCACAAGTCCTTAATGCATACTAATCAATTATACTCTACAGTAAATTCTCAACAATATGTCTTTCGGGAATCAGCCGCTTTCTGTTTTAATTCTAAACTTTGTTTCTATTTCAAATCTGAAAATTCTCTCCCTTCAATAATTTTTGTTGACACTAGACATTCATAAATACTGATTTCATGTGTAATTCGTGTATTTTTATTGAATTCGTTTTCTTTATAAATGTATTGTATTTCGTTGGAAAGTTTTAATGATAATTTGCTTCTTATTTCACAGAATTTAGCTCCCATAAATGGAATCTGTACTTAAATTCTATTATAAATTCTAGCATATTAAAGATATTATCCAATTTTAAAATGAGAGGTGGAAATATTATTTGGAATTTAGTACAACAATTTCTTACATATACGCATAATTCAGGTTTTATATATAGGAATTTCCTCATTGAAATCGGAATTCCATCTGGAACTGTACATATGGGGTATAGCAATTCGAAATTTCTTTACCTGCAGTGTCATGAGTGCTCCAAGAAAGCTCATTTCAGGCATTATCTCCCAATATATACAACACAAAGGCAAACAACGTTTACTTAAAGAAAGAGACCATAGATGTCGACATAGAATATCCAGTGTTACCTTCTAAGCAACATTACGTCAAATAAAAGCAAAAAACGATGTGAGGTGTGTACGACAGATAACTTTGTGATGTCATGTGATAGCAAAGTTAATTGGCGCAAGAGCGAGATGTGGTGTTTCTACCCCAAACAAGATGCAACTGTAGTCTAGACGTGTGAAAAAATTTGGAAAAAGATAAAAATTGATTGACAGAAAGGAGGGTAGAAAATAGAGAACGATCGCTAGTGTATTCCGGGGGCACGTAACCGGTGTTTACCAAAGACGGTAAACCCCATAGGAAAGAAAAAGATCACTACGGTGACTCGGGGCCATGATGCTCGTACTTACGTTCGCCGCTGTGGCCCACTGATATAATGCTCAGGAACAGGGTGGCCGGCTTTACCTCCTGACGCTGGGTACCCATTTTAGTCGCCTCTTGGGACATACATGAGCTACAGTGGGATTATTCTGTCACACCCGGTCGCAAAACGTGTTACAGATAACTTTATGAGGACAGTCTTATGGAATTTGGTGGTGTAAATGGATATGAACGCAGATACCATATTAAGAAAGCCACCTACATGAATGGGGCCATATCACCCACCCACACACCCCCCACCCCCCCACACCCACACATATATATATATATATATATATATATATGTATGTGTGTGTGTGTAATTTTCATAAATTGAGAAAGTTATTTTCAACCATGATCTAAATATGAATTACCTAACACATTCTGAAATTAAATTAGATTTATTTGAGCTCATTTTTTTCATAAATATTGTGGATTTTAAAACAATAGTATTCACTTTTTATGTAATTGAAATTAGAGCACAAAAATGTTATATCAAGGCAAACAAAGATTTGAAGGAAAAAAAAATTCACATTTCATTGAAGATCTTGTGCAAATAAATAAAAATAAAACAGAATTTTCCATTAAGTATGGCATTTTGATAAAATGAAGAGTAAAATAAAATAATAAACATATAATTTACTCTGAGATTTTCATTCACAGCCTATCCATTAAATTAAATCCCTTTTCACACAGACAAAAGTCCCACAGAATCCCTAGTGGTGTTTATAAACTGTTCGAACACACCCTCACAAACCCAATAAATCCTTCTTTTAACAAAGGTACTCTTTATTCACAAGCTATTCTAATGCAAGCACAAACACAAATTTAGTTGTTTTCATTCTTTACACCCAAAATATTCTCATTCCACACAGAGAATATTTCCTCATTTTCTTTAAACCATACAATTGAATTCCCATGGATTGTAATAAATCTGTAAATGGAAAAATCCCTTTCCTACATAAACCTCGGGGAAGGAATCGAAATGAGGGATTTCCAGGAGCCGCAAATTGATAATTATTTACCAAACAATGAAGATGCTTTTTCCGATTTTCTTCCCAATCGCTGTGATTTTTGGAAAGCAGTTGAAGTATATTATTTGGTAAAATATCGTTGCAGTTAATTGAGTTGGACAGAAAATTTGTAGATTCAACATTTTAAAACGAAAATGAGTGCGAATAGTAGTGTAATTAACATTGAATTTTCTGAACACAAAGCTTAAATGAGATTCTTTTATGTTATGAGTTTGAAGTATTTAGGTAGTACTGGTTGGGGTTTTAAGGAAGGTATGAAATCTTTTTACTTTCGTTTTATAGCTCAGTTTTTTTTTTTACTTAATTTGTCAAACAGAAATTTTTAAATCTATCTAGTGATGATACTGAGAATTAAAGCTATTGATATTTTTCAGTGATGAAAATTCAATGCTTTAAAATGTCGGAAAAATTAAAAAATATAACAGTACTTTGCAACTGATGTGTATTGTCATAATGGATAAGAAGCTGCAAATTTAAACACGAAATTTACAAAGATATGTAAGTAGTTAGTAAATACTATTAACTTGTTTCTAAATATTTGGGCAATAAATGAAATTAATGGAGAATTTGATGTAAAAACATTATTATTATATATAAATATTTCGCGAAATATGGCACCTATTATGCTGGTAAGTGTACATCTTCGTATTATTAAGAATTCACAGCTATGAATTGCGTTTTTTGCGAGAGAACGATCTTTTAAAAATTTAATATATTTCCCTTATTTTTCAACAAACATTTAGATCAATTCATGTTTAACTTTTAATTTGATTTAATTTTTAGCTTAACATATGAATAATGCTAATTTTAAATCTAAATTATTGTATTTCTTGTTTAGAAAAAGTCGAACAAAATACCTTATGATTATATAAAATGTTACTTTAAGCATTTGCGATGCATTTACAAAACAAATGTGCAGTAACATTGTGTTGAAGCTTTACGATTTCACATAACGCTTGAAATGTTTTTATGAATAATATATAATGAGGAATAATAATGAATGATATGTTATAAATACTTAGGATATATTAGATTCTTAGAAGTTATGAAAATAGTGAATATAGAATATATCTCTCTTTATGATACAGAATATCAAATGTTATATAAGTTGATAACGAAGAAACTTTTCTATACAATGGTGCGATAAGGATGTGTTATGAGCTGTAATAGAAATTTTGCTGTCATTCAGAAATATTCTAGTCACTTCGAATTGCCCTCAAAGTAATTCTATTTTACAGACAAAATTTTCAAACTTGGTTGGCAGACTCAATGAGAGAGGGAAAAAATCACAAATAGTATGATTTACGACAATTAGTACACATTGTTTGCAGTATAAGAATTCATATATATTTTAACATTCATTCACACATTTATTTCGTTAAAAGTACTCACTGTTTTAAGTTATCACTTATAACAAGAATGTGTCAACTTTTAAAAGCGAAATATTTTAATACTTTTTGAAAGTATTAAATTAGTTTGATTATTTTAATTCTTTTGAATGTATTAAATTATTTAATTAATTAATTATTTTATTCGTAAATACTCTAACACATCTAAATAATACTTAATATTATTTAGATGTGTTAAAATATTTACGAATCTTTTTAAGCATATCATATATGAAATAAAAATTATTTTGAAAATCTGGTAAAACTTAAACATAAAAGAAAGACTTAAAGTTTAAAGAAAAACTTAAGTGTATTTTGTATCTTTTTCCCCATTTATATATATAGAAACATTGATATGCTTCTATACTATTTAATGCAGTTACATACAATATTACGTTTGAATAAAATATAGATAACTGATAGTATTCAAGTTGTTTTTACGAACTTCTGTAACAATTAGATCTTAAATAAAATATGCATGTTCCCATGAAACGAAAAAAAAAAAAAGAACTAAATTCGATCAGACTACTCATTAATTGCTCTGCGTTTCTAAGACATTCACTTACACCAGGAAAACTCACACAAAGGACGCTTCTCGATGGATTGTTTCGAAAACGAAAACATTTCTCTTCAGTCTGTGTTTAATAAGCTCTCAAATTAAGCAAAGATTTTCAGAGCAAAATGGTATTGGAAAAAAACACCGAAAAAAAAATTGAATGAAAATAAGAAAAAAGCCCAGTCGCGTTTTTAATTATACTAATTATTGTTCCCCCGATGTAAAAAACAACAATGCAAGCATAAGTATAAAAACTGTAACGACCGATTTGCATTCATAATGGGCGAAGCTAAAGATGTTTAACGGAGAATCATGCTTTTATTTCAATAGAAAAGTTCACTTTTTATGTGTACTCTACCATACAGCATACATCATTATAAACGCAAATATTATTCGCAATGGTGTAGTATGTTGTATGGTAGTTAGTCTGAATGTGAATGAATTCAAAGTATCTTTTTCTGCTTTGTATTCGGGTATTAATAAATAATATGCTTAAAAATGTTTTTTTTTCTCATTCATTATTTAAAACAACTTCATTTGAAAAGGAGATGGAATTTCTTAGAATGAAATGACTGCATCAAATGAATGGTTATTAAAATGATCTTCTTTCAGTGCGTTTATTTCTTCAAACGCATTTCTTCATTTAATATTTATAACAACTGTTTGTTTCTTAGGTAAAAAAATATTAAATGCAGATTTTGCGTGTTGAGTTTTTCTACCTATTTCTTTAATTTATCTTTGTAACAAGTGTTTGTTTCCTAGGTAAAAAAATATTAAAAACAGTTTTTGTGTAAATAATCATATCTCCTCTTTTAGGCTTATTTCATTGAAAAGTTTTTTTTTTATATGATCCTAATTAATACCAACAATAATTTCGGTATATTTATAATAGTCTGATCTTTCTTCGGAATGCTTAAAGATATTTTGTTATTAGATAAGACATTTAATTCTAAGAATATGATAATAGAATAAAATAAGCTATATAGGTATTCCAAAAATTTTACGATAGCAATATTCATTATAAGTTTCAAAATACGCTCATGAATGAGTTTCTTTTGCATTGTTACAAAATTTCTTTAATGTTTAAAAAAATATATTTTAATATATATTCACGTATTCTGAAAATTTAGAATATCTTCGATTTTATAAAGTGATCTTTCATTTTATTAATTGTATTTTCAAAATACGAAGTAAGGTTAAAAAATGATTTACTTTTTACTCAAATAATATTATTTTCGATTTTGTGTAGATAATTAAACGTAAAATAATGTTCTTTTTTTTGTATTCATTTTCTATTAATATCAAAGAACGGGACAGAAAACCTTGAAACATTTGTTTTTACTTAAAAATAAGTCATTATAACACATTTGTTCTTTTATCATTCGAAATATTTAAGGTTTACTAAAATACAATAAATGAAAAACGTTTCATTTTAGTTCGTGAAGTGAAATATTTATTTGAAATTAAAAAGAATGAGGTAGTTTATGTAATATATTTTATGCATCAAATAGCGAATTAATTTAAGTAAATGTAAGCACTACATTATGAAAATGAAATAGAAATATATTGTTAATTGATTTTTGGGTCGATTATTTGCAGTTCCCCTTTATTACCATTCCGCAAAGTCTGAAGAGGATTCTTTGAAAAGTAAGTTGCGATACTATGTGGAAAACTGTGTGCACAAATATACATATTTAATGAAGATTTACAAGCATTACACTGTTTTCTGACATTATGCTTGTGCAAAGACGGAGAAGACGGTAATTCAAGAAGTAAGCTGAGGTATTATGTGAAAAAAGAGGAAAAGATGTGTCCAAAGATGCATATTCAAAAACAATTTACAAACATTGCACTACCTTTTGCTGATATAATTATGCAAAGATAGAGGATGGTTATTCGGAAAGCAAGTTGCAATATTTTGTCAAAAAAGAGTGATATATAGGCCGTGATGGACTAGTCAGTAAGACCTTGTGGTCTGAAGATCGCGATTTCGACTCCCGCGCCGACCGAAGATGACAAAAGTCGGACTTCTTCCTCTGGAGCCTAGGATCCTCCCTCTAATGAAGTCGCAACCCTCAATCCTTGCCATAATTCGTAATTTACGGGTTCATGGACTTACTGTGATGAAACTGTCTAGCAACGTAGTATAAGAAACAAAAAGGGAGACATATGTGCACAAAGGTGCATATTTACAAACATTACGCAACTTTTTGACTAAGTTATCCAGGATATTAAGACATTTATTGTATACAGATATAAGGAGTTATATATGACAGCATCACACACACACATAGAAAAGGTGGACATCAGAGAGGTAATTCGGGATGTTACGCATCTGTCACTTCTTTGTAATCAAAACGCTTTAAAATCAGAAATCACTTCATACGCAAAGGACTTCTCGCATTTTCATTCGGGTAGAATTGAACCATCGAAGCAGTTTTCTAATAATTTCCTCTCTCATAACATTACCACCGTACATCTCATAGAATTGCCTGTTAATTTCTCGTGATCTCGGGCGTACCTTATTTTCAAAAAACAAATTACAGAACAACTTTTACTTTCGGCGAACCTTCTATAATCTTAAGGTGCCAAGACCCAAGGAATATAAGAATTCCAAATATAAGACCACTTATTTTTGTGACATAGACCTATTAAAATTATTAGTAGAGCTTAGATTTTTTGTGTGCCTAATAATGACATTTTGATAATTCGGTAGAAATGTAAAAGCAATTTCTTAGGTGAAAGTTTCTTTTTTTCTTCTCCTTTGAATATGGACATGATATATGAGACTTCGTAATACATGTTTGCATTCAGGTACCATTTAAAAATATTATTCCTTTAATAAATAGAAGAATTTCCTTTCATATTTAAGAAAATGTGCAAAACACAAATAACTAAAATTTTTAATGATTTGACTGTGAAATTTTTCTTTGAAAAAAGAATAAATACAGCATTGTAAATTTGGAAATTTAAATTTTCTTAATGTTTTATTTAGAAAAAAAGAATTATATATATATATATATATATATATATATATATATATATATTGGTGTGCAAAACTAAGGCAACAGTGTAAATTTTAAGCATATAGCTTTGAAATTACAGAAAATGGGGTATTGCGATTTGTACAATGAACACGTATTTGAGTATAAAAGGGCACCTGGATACAAATATCAGGAACAAAACGTCATAGGTGACGTTAGTGTATTCAAAACGCGTGGGGCCGGCGCGCGCAGCTCAAGTCTACAGTAAAATGGAGAATGGAGAAGCAACTAAAGACGTTCGCTACAAGTGCAAGTAAGTTCTTTCGTGAAATATGGCTAGAAGAAATACCCTGGACGACTTCACACATGAAAGAATGATCAGAAAGCTGGAGGAGGGCAACAAGCAATCCTCAACGCCAGTTTATTTGGAGAAAGATCGAGACACGGTTTCATCCCAGTAACATCACGGAAAGAGACCATTACGGTGGTCCTGAAATTGTCGTCCGGGGGTGGCATTATGCTGAACGGGCCGACTAAATTCCACATTTTCAACAGTGGTTCTGTAACCGGAGATCGCTATTTGAAGGAAGTGATCCTTCCCCATGTGCGTCTGTTCCAAAGAGCTATTGGACCAAACTTCGTTTTTATGGATGACAATGCACGGTTGATGTTCGCGGTTGTTGATGTTCAGTAGTTACTGACAAGTGAAGGTACTACTCAAATGGATTGGTCAGGGTTCTGTCCTGATTTAAATCCAATAGAACATGTGTGAAATAAAACATGCGCTTTGGGGAGACGCCTTGGGGCACGATATACATCCTCTGGGGAACACCCAACAATTAAAACAGATGCTGATTGAGGAATGGGCACTTTCACCCCAATAATTGTTGGACAATCTGGTGCTCTGTAGGGAGAGATGCTGCGAAGTAACCATTACAGTTAGGGGAGGGCATATCCCATACTAAGGAATATCTGCTTGTTCTTCTTCCTCTTGGACAGAAAATCATGTGTAACGATACTATGAGTTCTATAAGGCCATTTTTTGTTTAATTCCATACTAAATGCATTATATTCATTTTTTCACAACTATAGATTTCGTCATCGTTTACGTACAAAATGGCGTCCCTCATTTCTGAATTTAATATCTCTCAGACGATTTCTGGTGGAATTAAGAAAAAAAAAACTGTTGCTTAAGTTTTCCATACCAGTATATATATATATATATATATATATATATATATATATATATATATATATATATATACATATGTGTTACCACCTGATGTGCAAATTTCTATTGCCGGATCGGAAAAAAATAAATAGGTTTTGAGCAAAATATCTGGAAATGTTATTTTGGACATCACCAAAAATTTTAAACGTTTTGCCGCTTAGAAAATAATGGAATTAATGGAAATCCGATGGCGCAATATTGAACGAGTGTGGTGGGCGAGGCTATACCTCTAATCCCAATTAATTAATTTTTTTAGCTCTCGTTTTGCACAGTACGGTCTTTCATTATTGTGTTGCGGAATAACACCTTTTTTGTTGACAATGGCTGGTTACTTTTCGATTAAAGATTTATTTACTTGATGCATTTTGTTCACAGTATAGATCTTCATTCACAGTTTATCCAGGTTTCCGCACATCACAATGAACGATTCCACGAATACTTCACCAAACATACAAAAGTGCCTTTTTGGTGTGTAAATCTGGCTTATCTGCACTTCTTGGCGATTCATTCGGTGATAGCCATTATTTTTTGCTTTCTGGATTATCATAGAGGACCCATTTTTAATCTCCAGTGATCAAGTGATAAAAAAGCTTCTGTACTTGTACCCTGAAGTAATGTTACATGAGTTGGATTGGATAGCTTTGTTTCCTTCAGAGAGTATAAGCGGGAGCCAAATACCTGCTTTGCTTACATTACCAATCTACTGCAAATGTTCTTGGATGGTCGACCAATGTTGGTTAAGAGTGTTTATTGTTCCTCTATTGTCTGACATGGATTTGCGTCTACTTCCGCCCTTAATATGTGTCATTGTCTAAAGTTGTTGGTCTTCTTGATCGATACGAATCGGAAAGATAGAAAGTATTGGATTGGAACTTAGAAAATCATCTTTTTCATTTACAAACGTCTAATGAGTTAGGATAAACATCGCAAATGTTTTAGGTAGCAACCGTTACGTTACAATCTTTGGGAGACTCAAAAAGCGTACAATGCCGGATATATACCTATTATGGTACTTGGCTAACCGCTTCAATTAGAATTGCATAAAAAAATAATTATTTACAATTATACAAAAAGTCCCTCTTACCTTAAAATGTCTTTGGCACTACGTAGAAATACACTATGAGCTGATAAAGGGCTAACGAATATCGACAAGCTCAGAAACGATTTTACTTTCCAGGTTCCCCTAATATTTCTACTTAGTAGAAATAGTCATTTCTATATAGTAAAAATAGTCTACTCTAGTAACCTCTTTCCATGTCTTTCACAGAAGTAAAATTCTTTTAAATGGCTAATCTATAGTAATATTGTTTGGAGCTAACTTCTTTCAGAGTCAGTCATACTTCAGGTAGCTTCAGTTTTACTTCAGATAGCTTCATCCACTTTAATAATGTTTCTTAGCCTAGTGCCCATTCGCTTTTAACCATAGTCAACACATTCTAATTTTTCAACTTCTATGTCGCTTTATATATTTTTCATACAGTCTTAGAATATCCGTTTCTTTAAAATCTCTTTCAGTATGTCAGCCAGTGACGTATTGAACTTACTGCACTTTTCATGATATTTTATACCACTGAAATATACTTAGCCTCACTTTACATTCCATTCCCCCCTGGAATCCTGTACAGCTTATAAAACAATTTTCACAAATTCTTTTTCCGGCTATTTCATGTAGAACAACACTTAGTGAGAATTTAACCGTCAATGATAACACCATTTATATGGGAATAACTTATTTCGTGCAATGGATCATTTAAGGTGACACTTACATTTGAATTATTGTCATTTGTTATAATTGCATCACACACATATACTACAGCTTACATTGATTCACCACTTACATTTAATAACACGTTTAAAAAAAACCAGGAACATTGCTTCAGAAATATAGTTTACAGGGGATGGAGGCAAGTTCATGAACCTAAAGAACACATTAGAGAAGCTACTTCATCTTCTAGAATAGTTCTTATTACATATATGAGTATCATGTTTATATCAGAATACAGATTTAATTTTTTTGAAGATATTGTGCTCATCGGGCTTTTATAATTATAGCAAATTATCTGTATTTCTCTAGTTAAACTTCAGTAACTGTTTACTTCTTCCATTAAATTATTATTCTCAGAACAACACTTCTTACAACCACAAATTTGTTTCGTGGAACACATTACATTTCACTAATTATGTTTATACTTTTAGATTTTATTATTGGGTTGATGCATTGGTGGTGATTAGTGATAAAATTGGTAATACTATTTTCCTTTTACACAATTATTTTGGTTAGCGGCAGGATTATTTGCTTTTAAAGAACTATAAAATATTTATAAAAATTCTCAAATATCAATAAAATATAACCTTATACAAATATTTATAAAGAAAACAAACACAAAAACAAGTAAATGAGTAGCACAAACCTTTAGAATTTAAACATAGGATTCAAAACATTGCGGCATCTGAAATATTAAATTAGGAATTTTGTGACATAGGTAGAAAAAATAACATACAAATTAGTTGGCTAAAGTCATGTTGTATTCTTGAAATTTAAGAAAAAGAATAAGTGTACATACGTCAAACACAAAGGGTTAAATATGTGAAATTGCTCCTTTAAAAATGCTCAAAGGGGCGTGACTGCTTGTTTACATTTTTTATTTAATTTTATTTTTTATAATTTCTAGTTATGTAATGAACGAATGTGCAAGTTCTTTTATTTATGCTAACAGAACAATTGGCAGGATTTTTTAAAGCTAAAAATGAAAATTAAATTTTTTGAAGGTTTGTGATGTCCTGATACTCTTAAAACAACTTTGGCACCAGATTCACCCGTCCTTATCTTTCACCGTACGAAATTTACTATTATGACACATTCTTTAGTTACGGCCGACGCAATACTGCATAAGCAAATTAAGATTAGTATCATCCGTCGAAAGCTAGAGTTATTATATTAACGGAACGCAATTAAATTTTAGTACTTCGTGAGCAAACATTTTAAGTAATATCTTGTATATCTCACGAACTTATTTCGTATTCTTTAAGGCCATAAAGGATATATTGGGCTTAATGTATAATGTTGAGTATTAATAATAATTTATTACACTTAAGTGTTTCATACACTTCGTTACTGAACAATACTTATTAAGGTAAGATCAATTTTAAGCTTGCAATAACTTTCGATGTAGCATACATATTTTTCCACGATTTGAGTAATACCTTTTAGATTATAATTTTTAATTCAAAATAAATATTTTTTTAATACATAAAGATAGAGCATCCATTCTACTTTTAAGTATATATGATCAAATCTTATATAATATTGCGTACGTAAATCAAAATCCATACATAAACATATATTCGATGCAAAGTTAGAAGAGGGATAATCGGAAAGTGTATTCAAAGGATTATTTAGATAGTCATTTAATTTCAAACATTAATAATTGAATAATTTCCCTTCCTAATCTATCTTTTATAATAAAGAGTCATATATAAAATTATACTTCTTAGCACCAGTTAAAAAAAAGTTAGAATTTTATCAATATATATTCCCATTTAAAAAGTTCTGAATTAACCTTAATATTAATAGTACTAATTACATTTAGGAACTGAATGAGAATGGGTATTAAATAACAATGCTCGTAACTATGAAAAAATGTTATAAAATATATATTTGTCTTTATTGATTAATTTTCACACGTATATTACTAGTAAATATTTCACAAAAAAGTTATTAATTAGTATAATGTGTTGTCCTCGTCAGTGGCTTAAAATTACGTGGTCCGTCTACAATATACTCACGTGTGCTTCTAAAACCAATGATTGATTGACTGTTTATGAGCGTCGCATTTTAAAGCAACACGAGGGCGGCATTGGCAAGATTTCCAAAGAGTGAGCTCCCTCAAAAGAGTAAAAAGCAACAAACCTGCCTCGCTGGAGACATTTACCCACAATCTCAGCACTTATTGACAGAGATAAGCTTTCACCAAGAATGGGTAGGATATAACAGAATATGTTAAAACGAATAACATAAGATTTTACATAACTGTAAAATTCAAAGATAAATAAAAGCTTACAATTTGCTAACAGAGCAGGAAATGTACGGGACAGGAATAATAAAAATATTAGTAAAATTTTCTTGCAGAAATGAGGTGTATATTTGACAACATATACTAGGCTAAATGGCACAATATAAAAAGCTTCCAGAAATTCGTGAACGAAAAATGAAGCGTTAGAGAAAAACGTATATATAATGTTTGGTAACAAAAGTAATAAGGAAAATTTAATTATTCAGATATATAATCAAAATTTTATGCAATTAAGAAATTTGTTGACAAATTTTATGAGTCGTAAGAATACAGGATTTAAACTTAAAATGTTAACTTGTATTTTCACAAAAAAAACTTTGCTTCAACTGCAAAACATTTCAAATATAGATTTAATATGCTTTGTTCCCTCTATATGGAGAGTCTAGTGGCATTAGGGCTCGAAACCGCGAGTCGAAGGTAAAAATGCAAGCAACGAGTTTATGGCCAGGACTTACTAGGTTATGGTGGAGGGAGAGATTTTAATAAAAGTTAAATCACATAGTTTTGTATCAGGCGATGCCTTTACTCTGATATTATGACAGCTTTACAAAAATCCAGAACCAAAAGAAAACTTCTTTAAATAAAATTCTTCATTATGAAATGAAATATTATTGGTATTATAAAAACACTAAGAAAAAATTCAGATCACGAATTGGACACAGACAAATACTATTAATAGTTTCTTTACTAAATCACCTTTAAATGGTATTTTTCTCCAAAGATGTAAATTTATTATTTTCCAGGATTCCATATATTTATATTTTGAGTAATAAGTGTGACTAGGTAGTTTGTATTGAAAAATTTGTATCTAAATGGGAAACAAATTACAGTAAATTGGGAGGCATATTTATGAAAATTGCGCACACACACACAATTTCTGTGACAAAATATCGTTTAATAATTAAAGGAAAAGGCATCTGTAAGAACTTTAATCTGTCCGTAAAAGTATATTTCGATTTCCATTACTACCACTTGAAAGATTTCTGTTAACAGTCTTCTAATTTTGTTTTGTTTCTGTTTGTAATTAAGGTTCTTACGGAATGTTAGTTCTGAAACGCATTAAGGGGAGTAGCAAAAAGCGATGAAAAAGCAAATGTGCCAGTGAGTAAGAATGATAATGGCTTAATTAACGGTACAAATATTTCATAAGAACCTATTTAGAAATTTTCCTCACCTTTTTAGGGATAAAATATTTTAATGATTTTGTAGTAAAATAATATATTTAAAACTACAGCAGAATCGTTTTTAGAATATTCAATTGTATTTCGTCAAGGTTTCTTTTCTTTTCTTTTTTTGAATATTTTATGTTTTTAGGAAAATGAAGAAAAAATACCTTTTATTCCTTTTTATTCCGTATATTATAAATTATATATTTTCTCTTCACTTTTTTGTTCTTATGAACTTCGAAATTATACGCTTACATTCTATGACTAACAATGCATTTCAGCGGGCTTGCAAAAATATATCTATAAGTCTCATCAGACCTTACTTCCAAAAATCTTTAAAGAAATATTTATATTGCTTAAGAGTAACTCATATTAATATATTAATAAACAAAATAAAAATGAAAACTTCGACAAAAGTAGCAAATGTATTTCGATATTACTTAATATCTTAAAGAGCAAGTATAAATATTCAGGATCAGAAAAGAATATTTTAAAGTACTTGAAAAAAATCTTAGTTCTATAAAATGCATTTAAGCCGATATAAATTTTAATTAATTATAAGAAATAAATTTTAATGAAAACGTCTAATTAGTCATTCATAAATTAGTTTCTATGCAATTCATAAGATAATGTAAGACACATTTGAAACAAAACCCAAGGTAAAATATATAGCACTATAAAAATAGATTCCAATATTAAAATTTAATATTTTTAAAACTTTATTCTGAAGACTATATATCATCAACATCTAAAAAATTCATATAACTTTTCTCTTTGTGAAAATTCCCAATTTCAATTTTTTATCAATTTTTTGAGCATGCCCTGGGAGCTAAAATTTATCTTTTCACCATTATTCTCCTTCAAAAAGTACTATGCGCTAGATTTTGTGAATATATATATTCTTGCAGATCATTTTTTGTTGTATTTTTGACACTTTTCTATTGGCAGTTTTTAAATACACTTAGTAGAATACCTTCATAATAAATTAATTCTACAATCTAATTTTATTTCTTTGTTATAAATTTCAAATGTAAGCACCTTGATAAAGTTAGTTCTTATGAAAAATAATATTATAATAACTTTAGACTTATTGTATTTTCTCTAAATATTCATAAACTTTGACCCTCTAAATTTAAAAGTTGTATAAAACGTTTATTATAGTAAACTCTTCAGAAATTTAAGCAAAATTTGGTAAGCCTAAAGAGACAGGAAGCTAATAAACTCGACTAATATAATAGCTCAATACATTCAACTAAAACAATACATAAAACGCAAATAGTTAAGCAACAAGCAAATATTAATTGTATCATAATTTATTAATAGAAAAATGCTGAAATGAAATAGTAATTTTTAAGAGCATCAATATAATTAAAATTTACTTGCATCCAAGTCAAAATATATGTTTTCATGATAGAGATGAAAATGATAAGATATTTTCAAAAGTTTAAATTTTAGTTAAATATTTCTTTAATATAATTTTTAAAATTTTTGTAGTACATGGTTTGTTTGGAGATAAGTAATATAAATCTATGATGATTCAGAAAAAAGTGTTTGAGGCAGTATAATACGAGTAATTATAGCATTCAAAATATGTTTATTAAGGCTTTGTTCTATTAGTCATTTTAATTTCGTGAGTTTAATGTTAATATCATAGAATTTCTTCTTTCCTCTTCAAACCTTGAGTATTTTATGCATTAGAATGCAATAAAGTACATCCTAATGAGCGAGGAATAGCAAATGTTTCTGGGGACTAACATTCTTCTCCGCACACACACACACAACATTTTTTAATATATTTTGAAATACTTTTAAAGACAAAAAAAAAAAAAAAAAAAAAAAACACTAACGAAATTAATATGTACGTTAAAATATTTTTAAGAATCAGATGAAAAATGCAATTATGTGCAAACCTTTATTATTTTTTGTTCTTTCGGATGTACTTTATTGAAATCAAATACTAAAAAAAAGTAATTTAGGTTTCAGGAGGAAACTAGAAATATTCTGGAGGATTAACAAGACTTTCGAGAAATCAAAGTGGCTAGCAGACAAAATTCCTAACTCACTACATTTTGTGCCTGTAAAGTTAGTAACTACAATAATATTAAGATAAAAGTTATCAATAATGCAAAAGTAAGAAATAAAATATACATATACATGAACTTACAAAAAGCTTCCAACATGATTTTTATATTGCTTCTCTTATAAGATATATAAAAATATCATTACATATGTACTCTATTAAAATAGAAAAACATATATAAGAAAAGTTCTTTTTAAATTCTTACTATTAGCTCATACTCTCCCTATATATATCTCGTTCAAATTTTCAATCATTAATAAAATACTTTTTATTCATCCACTCAAGTTCAAATACATTTTTTATACTTGTAGTGGATGACACTTGATGTTAATACAGTTTTCTCAAATATTAGTTCATTAATTATATTTAAATTTGTGAAAATGCAGTTGAGCCCAACCACTTGGCGCGATTTCAAAAATCGCCAAACTCGGCAATTTTTTTTTTGGTTGAACGTTAAGTCCGCGAAGTACACCAGGGTAGCCACATTCGGCAAAATACCGCTAAATAATTTCTGTCGCCAAGGATGGTTAGACTAAACTACATTCCAATTATTTAATTTGCCAGATGAATTAAGAAACAAGCCAATGCTTCTACTGTGACATTTGTCTTGCAATGGCAAAGATGGTAGAGCGTCGGCGTAGAATCTTCATGCCCTTGGTTCGAATCTAGTAGAAGCATAAAACTTTTTTATTTGATTTTCAAATAATTAATTTTAGTCTTATATGGGAGGGAAAAAAAATTCTCTTATGTAAGATATTTAGCAGGATATAAATTTAGAAATAAATACCGTTAGTAACGAAGCGTGTACATCGCTGGAAAAGTTTTTCTTTTGCCACTTAATATTGTGATTCTGTCATATGTATATACATATTTATATTAATTGTAACTAAAATAAAAATTTTCTTTGTTGACATAAGTAGGAATTGACTTTGTTTAAAATAAAGCTGCTTTTCATTTATTCTGGGCAAGATACATCTCAATTAAAAATACAACGTTTAGTGTTTTTTTTTTTTTTTTTTTTTTTTTTGCTTTCTGTTGACAAATTGTCTAAAAAATTCATAATTGTTTCATCCTTTATCGTGTTTACAGTAATGACGATGATAATAAAATTGTAAAATATGTAAGATTTATGGGCTTGTGTTATGATTTGCAAATAATACAAAATTATATAGTAGAGCTTTTTGAGTTTCTAAAAATTCATTTTATTATGAATTATATGATCCATGAGCTTTCTAATGTCTCAAAATATTCCGAGATGAATTAATATGCGCAAGATTTTACAAGTGTGTGTATGTATGACTAAATTCCCATAACTTAAACTTGAGAAGTAAATACTCTGGTCGGTAAAAATTAAACTATAAAATTTTATAAAAGGAAAAATTAACAAACCTAACAAGCATTTTTTTTTTATTCCTCTTTTTTTATTTTTTTTTTTTTTTTTTTCGTTTAATGTGAAAATAAATTTTCACCTTATTTCGAAGGAATTTAATATTTTTATGTAAATAATTACTTTTGCGAATGATCCTTAAAATAGAAGTGAGTTAAATTGGACTGATTGATTATTTATTAACAGATAGCATTTAGATTGATGGTTGGTTTTATGAACTTCGCATTAGAAGCAACATGAATGCTATTGGCGACCGACCTCGTAACTTTGAACTTTGGTAAAGTAACGAACACGCAATCTGAAATGGCATTCCCTTTCCTAACTTCTTCAGAAAACTTCTGCTACATGGCGGTTCTTTAGTGACATGAAGGCTTGAACCTACGATTCGACGAAAATCGTCGATCACAAGTTCACGACCATTAGACTACAAATGCATCATCGCTTTTAGATGAAACACAAAATATATTAGTGATGGTACTTGTAATTTTGATCACGGTCAAGTGAAGAGGATGACATCTGAGATGACAACCTAATCTCCAAACTTCTACGTCATGATAATAGAAGAGTGTTGAATTTCTATAGATTTAACGTGCATCATCCCCACTAGTTAAACGATTGGTCATTTAATTCTAAAGAAATGGGAAAGACATTTACAGTACTACAATAAATAAACGGAATAGTATTAAAACCGTTTCAGTTATCCATGAATTGAATTATATACAAAATTATAAAATTATCCATTCGTTGTGACCTTGGGTTGGTGGCAGTAACATCGGTTACTTCTTGTAATTTAAAATACATAAAATTACAACTCCTTGCCAACCAAATTAAAAGTGGTTAGATAAATTAGATAAAGATAAGAAGTGTCATAAATTTAATTATAGATAGTGGTATATAAGATAAATAGAATTGGAAGAAGATGAGGTACAGAAGATTGATAGATATTTTTCAATTGGAGTGAATTATTGTAATTAACCGTCGGTTGTAAAATTGGTTTGAAGTGACTCTTGATTAGAATAATATGAGTTGAATCTGCGCGAAGTGTCTCAATTGGGGTGGGTGAATTGATAAACTAAGACTAATTTGCTTATTAATTTGCTAAAATAAAAGTAGGATAAGAGGAATTCGAGGGAGGAGAACCTCATATTGCTTGTGCAGATAATTATTTAATCTGGGTCGTCTTTTATGCTGACGTTTCTTCAATAAGATTTGTGAGTTAATTAATTATTTAATTAGACTTTAAGATGTCTTTGGAATTTAATAATGAAATGTTGATACTACAAAGTTTATATTTTGATTATTTTCTGGAAAAATAATTATACTAATTTAATTTTGGAATCATAAAAGTAAATATACTAATTATCAGGCCTTAGAAATTCTGTATAAGTATTGTTATTTCTTTCATTCCGAATTTATGTAAGTAATAGCGTAAAAAGTATATATAGTAATATCGCAAAACATTGGGGAGGGAAGGAATCAAAAGACACCACAATATAATTCTAATATTGCATGTTAATATATATCCTCACATTCCTATTATTATAATAATCCTAATATTTCAACAAAGTAAAAAAAAATATTTTTATGGCCAAAAGAAAATGACAAGCGAAAAATTGTTTAGTGACACATCCAAAATATGTTGTTTCTTCAAACCAAATACCTCCATCTGTATAATACCCCGCTTAATGTTTTTGTTTGTCCGATGATGACAAATAATTTGAAAAATAACCAATGATATCTATTAATTGTGCATGAGATGGATAAAGGGGAAAATATATGGTCTGATAATGATAATAAAGAGCTATCAGGTGAGATTTATGATCATGTTAGGGTTTACGAAAAACATTTTATAACTGAAATCTGTTACAATCAATAAAATAAAGAATCACATAGTATCTGGATTTCAAGCTAATTTCATAATTAATTTTGTTTGAAACATATATTAGAGAGAAAATAAATTGCATGTTATTGCAATTTTCTCTCTCTAATACATGTTTCAAATAAAATTAACTATGGTATTAACTAGAATTACAATGGATGATTGATTTCTTATTTCTAATAGTTTTACAGGTTTTATTAACTTCATTATAAGAGTTAAATTGGAGCATAATATATGACAATTAAATAAAGGTATGTGGCATAAGAAGGAAGCTGTATGAAAGATAAAATAAATGGGAAAAGGAACAGATAAATATTATAAATTGTGTCTAATTAAAATGATTGTGAGACTCTTATTTATTTTTTTTGTAATTTCAGTTTGTACTGCCTGTTCTTCCTCACTTTGTTCTTGAGCCATATCGTGATTGAATATATTACTTAATAACCCTTAAGCTCCGATTCACCACACGCCAGAACAAACTAAAATGCTTTATTAATAATTATTCGAGAATAAATAAAGTTGTTCTCTCTCGAATCTCAGTTAGCTTATCAATTTTAAATTAGGATCAACGAATAAATTCTTAGCTTATGAATTCACTTCCCTAATAAACGGCTGATTCTTATCTTAATTCTTCTACTAGAATTCGTTTCAATCTTCAAAACTAATTAAGGTACTTCTATCCAAATTACAAATATCTATCAAAAAGTCGTTATTCTCTCTATATATTTCATTTTTATTTCATTTATATATCATTACCTATAATTCAATTCAATTCACTTCTATCTTCCTCTAATTTACCAAATCAAGTTCATTTGGGTAGGGAAGAAATTGTAATTTTGTACAATTCAAATTGTTATAAGGTATCCGAGGGGATAGTAAAGAGTCCAACATCACAATTTTATAAATGAGAATTAACTATGTTCTATGATTATATTTCTTCCAGCTAACCTTTGGTCATTCCTGCTAACGTAAATATTAAAATAATTGAAGTGAACTGAATGTACTATTTCAGCATACTTTTTGACTTAAGACTCTATACAACCAACACTTCGGGTTTCCTTTCTGATTGTGTTAGAATTCAAAACTCCTTCGAATTAATGAAACTCGATTAATGTAGACTGATTATAATAGTGAAGTGTAATGAGTAGAATTGAGGTGATACATAAACAAGTGGGAAGGAATTTAATGTCGAGTTTGTAGTCAATAATTTACTGTGTGATACATATTGTTAGCTGAAATTAACTAGTGAAGCATCTTTAGAGACCTAAGTTGTATAAAGAGTCTTTGGGGGGGGGGGGGGGAAACCCAAATATAAAAAAAAAAAATTACCGAACCAACACTTATTTTTAAATTTATCTGAGAACTCAAATCTGAGTAGGGTGATCCAACTTTCACCTATTTCCAAAGATTAATTTAGTATTTTTAACGATAATTCGTTTTGACAAGTTTTATTCAAAGAGAGTAAAATTGGATTAGATTCAAAAATTCAAAATTCAATATTTGAATAAAAATAATTTGTTTATCATTATTTTTGTATCCATTAATCATTTGACTGTGTGATTCGTTAAAGAAAGCTTAAAAATGGGAGGAGAATGAAATACTAAGCGGGTTTTATCATACAAAAAACTTTTTGAAAGCCCTCTAGAGGGAAAGAAATGCTTTGAATTTCACTGTTCCTTTTTAAATTTTTACTTGAATTTCACTTTTTCCTTTCCTTTGAAATTCATTTTTTCTTTTCAAAAATTTTCTTACTTTTTACTTTTTCCTTACCTTTGAGTTTCATTTTTTCTGTACTTGTATATGTTTTATTTCCATGAGGAGATGTGGATATGAATTAACGAGATTGACGCTGTAACAGAAGAAGTAGGCATGCTCCAAACGTCAGCGACCGACAGCTGATTAGCGTGAAGCCTTCTTTTTCTAATGCAGTGCTTCTCGCTTATGTAAACAAATACGTATAGCCGTAGCTTTCGTTCGCATTTAAATTTGTTTTTTTTTGTTTCGCCGTAAAAACGTTGTGTAACAATTGAGCAACGAATTGCGAAATGTCACAAGAAACTTGAAAAACCTCTAATGAAACTTATAATTTATTGAAAGAAGTGTAAGGCAATGAATCACGTGCATGTGTTTCTGAGTGCTATAAACGTTTTCAAGATGGCTGAGAAGAGTTTGAAGATGATTCAAACCCGGGTTGCCTTTCACGTCAAAAATGAATGACAGTATCGAAAAAATTGGTTATCTGGTTCGGTCTGATCATCGGTGAAGTATTCATGTGATTGCTGAATCTGTAGGAAATGACAAAAACTCCATACGGCAAATCTTACATTACAATTTTAACATGAAAAAAGTGTGTGTTAAAAGGATGTCTGAAATCCTCACGTTTAAACAACAAGATGCTCGGAAAAATGTTAGTTCTGCCACTTTAAATGTCATTGAAAAAAGCCCAAAGTTATTGGAAAGGATAATAACGTGCGACGAATGGAGGATTTTTATTTATGATTCTGAAATGAAGAACCAATCCATGCATTGGAAGAGCCCATCTTCATCGAGAACCAAAAAAAGTTCGAATGAGCAAATCAAGACAAAGCAATGAAGATTGATTTTTTCCCGATGTTCATGGGATTGTGTACATTCACTGGATTCCTGAAGGTCAAAATATTAATCAACACTACAATTTTCATGTTCTTGCTGAACTTCGTGAAAGAGTAAGGAGAAAACGACCCGAATTGTGCAAGGACAAGTCATTCTCTGTAAAGAGGTTTCTAACAAAGTACAGCATCCCGATGTTAGACCATCTGCCTTATTTGCCGAATCTTAAGCCCTGCGACTTCTATCTGTTTCTGCGGTGAAATCTGTATTAAAAGGAACAAGATTTGATTCCGTTGAAGCTGGAAAAATAAAGCGTCACGTGTCCTGAAGGAGCTGACAGAAGACTTCCAGCACTGTTTCGAACAATGGAAGATTCGCATGGAGCGTTGAAAGGACAGGGGAGGGGTGATTATTGAAGGTGATAATATGTAAATATGTATGATATCAAAATAAAATGGCTTACAGTGTCAGTCTCGTTATTTAATAGCCACATCTTGTATATATTTTGTCTATTTATAAATGTGCAAGTACTGCATTTCTGTTTTTTTCTCATTGTTAAGTTCTTTTGAATTTTTGAATTTATTTCTTTAACTGACTAGATGTTGTGAATTATCTTTGATATCAGACAAGAAGCTAATTTTTACAGTCTCTAATCCTTCTTGGAATATTTTTCTCAAGCCAATCTTTAATTTCAATTTGCATCATTGTTTTTCTGATCTATTTGTCTCGAGTTGTATTAAACTTTTTAAAACTTCCCGTTTTAGATCAGTTCTATTTAAAAGTGCGTAAAAATTAAATACAAAGAATACAAGAAAAGTAATAAATAATCGACGAAGTCCATTTTTTCTCAGATAATTTTTGAAACAGTTTTTAGAAAAATACTTGCGAAGTTACAAATGGTACATTTTTTTTCTCAGTTATTTTAGCTTTCAGAATACAAGAACATTCTTCCTGTAGCAGTTATTAATGTCATAATATCAGTTGTCCGAGAGTCATACTGATTTGATTCGAAAATCCTTGCGGGCAAAATTCAGAATTCAATTGAAAGTGTTAATATAATGCTATATAGTGCAGAACTCCAAATATAATTTTTGAAAAAAAAATATGAGTTCTCCTTTTTTTCAATATAATATGGCGTTGAACAGTTTATTACAGGAAATATTTTTAAATACATTATTGGAAGTAATATTGGGGGGGGGGGTATAGCCGGTATTTATACTACAACTGCGCTCAAAGTATGTATAGTTTTATTGATTGATTGTCACTTAATATCATACTTTCAATATGGATCAATACGAAAGTTGTTGGTGACAGATCTATTCATTTTGAATATCGGTCAACGAATATCAGTTAAATTACACGGTGGGTCCTTAGTAGCATCAGGACTCGAATCCATGACTCGAAAGCAACAATGTTGGCCCTGAGGTCGTTGCCATGACTACTCGAGTAAAGGTTTTCTATAATGTTTTCTTGATCGAATTTTTATGCTACAATAAATTAAATTATTTCAAAAATAATTAAATATTTTATTTTTTTTTTACAAAAAATGATTTCGGTAATAATGCAAAATACTTTCTGGAATATTACGACTATTTTAAAACAGAAATTCTCTGTTTGAATTCTTTTTCTCAAAATATCTATAAAATTTTTGCTTTCCAAAATATAATGAATAAATTCCTTACAGACAAAACAATTAAAGAAATAAACACAACATTATTTTTCACTTCAAATGAACCTACTTCGATTAAGAAATTTAAAACTCAATTGATTAAATTCCTCTATTTCACCAACTATTATCTAATATTTGATGAACCTCAAAAATTTCTTTTGTATAAGATGACATTTGGAAATATATTATTAAAAGCGTATTTAATGTTTAACAGATATTACATTATAATATATATTTGTAAAAATAAATGAAATTCCCAAGAACACTTCATTTTCTAATACCTTTGTCAAATTGCTTCTAGTATTCATCTGATGTATTTTAACTATTGTTTCGAATTGTGATTTTATTTCATTTAAGTGTAGCCTAATATTTGATCCTAAAAAATAATATTTCCAGATTCCAAATGATTGCTTATAGGATTATCATTATATGAAGAATCCTCAACATAGAAGCTCACAAATAAATCGGAGAAGAATGTAGGGTTAAACATTTATTAATTTCCTCTAAGCCCAATTGCTTCGATCGTCATAATAATTTTGGATGAATCTGTGTAGGATTTCATTTCAACAACTTTCCATTCAAAGCTACTTTCAGCTTGCGATTATTTATGCGATAACTTTTAAACTTTTGATAACTTCATCTTCATAGCAAATCTTAAAACTGTTATAATTTTATAATTTTCAACTTCATCCAAACCAAATAGCTTAAAAATTTTATATGCTAATTAAGAAGATAACTTGTCTATGCTCGCGGCATAGTAATCTTAAATGTATTGTAAAATAGTTCATTTAAATTCAATCCTTTCACGATCGTAATTCATGTCACCAAGAGAAAGAGTCGTTCTGAC
Organism: Nephila pilipes; assembly: GCA_019974015.1. NCBI lineage: Eukaryota > Metazoa > Arthropoda > Arachnida > Araneae > Nephilidae > Nephila > Nephila pilipes. The sequence continues at coordinate 148,764 of BMAW01098401.1, read as the reverse complement.
AGTTCTCTCGGTCTATGGTTTTGTCGATGTTGTAGCTTCGCTTCCTCTGAGCTGTGTTAGCTGTCTCGACCAATAAGGGACAAACCAGGTGTCTTAACTTTGACTTTGACTGTTATCTCCTACAGAACTATTATTCCAAATATAGAGCACCCAGATTAATTTAAAATATGTCTAGTTTTGTTTAATAATCAAGTAACTTAATTTTGGAAAAGTAATAATTCTGTATTTTAAATTTTTTAGAAATGAGATGTAGAGGTAATAGACAGTCTAGGAATCCCCAAATTTATATCTGCTTTTGCCATAATTGTTTGAGTGTGCAGATGGATGGTAAAATAATGAAATTCTCGAAGTAAAGCACATTCAGGTTCATGCAATTCCAAACAGAAATGATTGAAATCACATGGACTAGACAAATAAAGTAACAAAGGGCTGACAACCGTTACATTTGCCGCGACTATATGACTTTACGTTGCAGTGATTATATTTAGAGCAGAAGGTGCTGCTAATTCAAGTTCACTAAATTTTATATCTGACTATAGGTTCAGAATTGCAAGGCTTATAGGATATGTTAAGCCTTTTGAGTCGAGGGTAATGGGCAAATTGAATCTTTTAAAGCAATTATATTAGTTAAATTAGTTGTTTAACACTAGAAAGACAGCCAACATCATTTTGACGGTTTCGCAATTTGTGTTATGTGCTAAGTTTTTAATTTTTATCCCAGGCTTCTGAAATCTAATGACTTTTATTAATTTTACGTGAAACGTGCCCACATATTAGCAAATTTTTATTTTGCAGTAAAGACCAGAAGAAAGTTGGTTGTATAACTAAAAAGACTGAAAGCCGTCATTTTGACTGCAATATGGAAGGCTAGTTGAAATCGATCATGCAAATCACAAAAACATAGTAAAAAAAGAAATATGTAATGAAAAAAAATTTGGGTATATAAAAAAATATTATTTGAACTAAAATAACCTTTATCTCCTCTTCTCTCTCCTATAACTCCCTTCTTCCTAATGACAAATGTTTTCCAGTGAAACGCCTGCTTGTTCAGTCACGTGACTAGCGCTCTAAAGTGTGATGGTATGTGACAACAAACATATGGTATTATTTGAATAGTATTCTATATTCAACGGAACATGGTTCATTGTAAAGGTCTTAGTAATGACGACATTGCTTAACTTTTGTGTATATTAGATGAACATGAATCAGAAAGAGAAGAAATATTTGAGGAGGATGACGAATTTTTTCCACAGAAAATTGAAACATCCGATAAAGTTTCTGAATTTAAAACGAAACAAAAAAAGCAAGTTTCGCTTACCAAAATTAAATGTACCTCTAAAAAGTAAACGAAAAAGAAGGAATACTTAATGTTTTATTACTGGAAGTTTCTGATGTGGGACCAACATCAATAAATGATGTTGCATGAGATAGCACAATTTGGATAATATTGCCTACTAATAGTAAACTTGGATTCATTAAAATGCAAAATATGCTATCGGGGACAGGTGGAGTGCCTTCCTATACAAAAGACATGGTAGAAAGTGGAAGAATATTTTGTGCTTTTCAGCTATTGAGTGATAATCCTATGATGATTATAATATAGGAATATATTGAAACAGAAGCTCGAAGGTAACTCAAAAATGAAAACTGGTTGATGTCAATGGAAGACTTCAATGCCCTTTTTGCTCTTTTGTACACCCGAAGAGCATATTGCTCCAAAGTAATCTATCTCAGTAATTTATAGAATACGACTTGGGGGGGGGTAATTTTTTCGTGCCACTTTTCCATGGGATAGGTTCGAGGAAATAGTGAGGTTTTTGAGACTTGATAGAAACTCTGTAAGACCCTAAAGATTATAAAGTGATAAATTTGCACTAATATTTAGGTTTATGACTGATTCATTGAGAACTCGATTTCTTGCTACCAACCACAAGAAAATATAATAGTTAATGAGTACTTATTTCCATCTAAAACTACATGTGTGTTTGCTCATTCTCCTATGAACATTCCAAGTAATCCTATGAAATTTGATATTTAATTTTGGATTGCAGCAGATATGGAGTCAAAATGCATGCTAAACAGCATTCCATATTAAGAAAAAGATGATACCAGAACCGGCAACTTATCACTTTCAGACTATATCGTCTTACTAATATTTGTATAAAACTAATCTGATGGAACCAATCTTGGGCAAAGGCAAGAACGTCACTTTGATGACTTTTTTACTTCCCTTACTTCTGCTGAGAAATTGAAAACAGAAAATACTAGCATTGTCGGCACAGTGAAACAATCAAGGCGGGAATTCCAAACGACGCAAAATATTCAAAGCACCCACTTTATTCTACATCGTGTAATAAACACGATTCCACCCTGGCTGTGCATCAATGTAATAAGAACAAGAATGTTTTGGTTCTAAACACTGTACACCAAACTGTTAGCATGATAGCTTATGAAAAGAAGCTGCCCAAAACTGACATTTTAAAACTTCTACTCAGTATGGGGACATTATTGACCAATAGCGGTAAAATTATTTAATAAAAGCTGGAAGTCGAAGATAGTCAATGCACATTTCTTACAATATTTTTAATTTAGCTTCAATAAACGTATGGATTGTGTACAAAGAAGCTACAGGAAGTACAATACCTAGAAGAGATTTTTTTGCTTCATCTTTCTGAAGAACTTCGACAAAACCCTGAATTAATCAAAGCAGTTTCACGCAGTTTATCAAATTTCTGGACAGATATCGAACTAAAAAAAAATCAAACCCAATGTCAATTGGGCCGTGTAATAAACTCAGGACTGCAGATACATGTTGCAAATGTAATCGATGTATGTATGGTAAATGTAATGTTGGTGTAAAAAGTATGATTTGTGTTGGATGTAATAACACATCGATCAATAACTCCCGAGTCTAAAATTGAAAACAACATTTTTTTTGCAAAATTTTTTTTTATTCATCAACATAACACCTTTTGTTAATCCCCTTTTAGGGTGATTCAATCGTTCCAACGCTTTTCCGAATTTTTTTCTTTTTTTTTTCGCAAGAAATCTTTTTTGTTGCGAGTAAATAGCGATAAACAGCTTTCTGAATCATCGACTCGTTGCTGTTTTTGTTCCATCGAAAGCAATCGCGGCACCCACTTGGAAAAAACCTTTTTCACTTCACTTCAAAAAACCTTTTTCCTGGTCCGATCGACTTAAAATTTTGACACGTTTCAAGCAAAGGTTAGTACTCTAGAAAGACCTGGTTACTGGTTTACTACGAGCACCATCTCTGGGTTAGTCTCGGGAGTTATTGATCGATGTGTTAGGTAATTAAGATGTCTCACTTATTTAGCCATTAGTTTACTTCTTTCTTAAAAAAGAAAGAAGTAAACAAAACGGTCATTGCATCCTTTATATTATTAGTTTAACTATACAAAATATAATACATATTTCAAAGTCGTTTTTATTTACTGCCATGCTTGGTTTTTGAAAAATATTAATTTAGTCAGATATTGTTTCATATGTAAGTAATTTCTTCTGTAAAATAATGTGTTTTATATTGACATCAATATATATATAAACCTTTAATAAATTATAAAAAAAGTACTATTTCTTGGTTTGAAATATTTACATTTTTGAATTTTTTATTTAAAAATGCGTTTAATATAATTTATTTTTGATTTTACTTCTACCCGTCAGTTTGACGGTTCTCCGTCATTTTAGTAAAAGAAAAATTCCCGTCTTTCTGGTGTTAAAAAAGATGTTTAAAAAAATTGGTTTTGATATTAAATATTGAATACACGTAATGGTTTAGCTCTCTGTTATTTACACCAAAATATTATTTTCCTCGTCATACAATTAATAACTATGAAGTAGTTTTGATCTACCTGTCTGAATGTTTTACCCTAGCGATAATTTATCTTTCTAGAAAATATATTCTTAGAGGATTTTATCGAGATTTATTTCTGTTACATAATGATGTTCATGAAATTTGTTTAGACAGCTTTAAACTTTAGTTGATTAACCCTAAATTAGTTTGATTGAAACTTGTTTGAATTATCTAATTAGTAACTAAATAATTCGGCTCGTTGAAGTTGAGTATTGATGTATAGTGTAAATTCCTATTTAATATGTAGTGCGTAAAGTATTATGCAAAGCCAGAGGTATACAATCTAGAGACTGCGGATACCAATAAGCTTTCTGATTTAATCTTTGCAGAAAAAGGCTACATGTTTATTTTTGTTATTTCTGCTTCGTGAACAAACAGCTTCATATTTTTATTTTCCGAAGTTCCTCAATATTTTAAGAATAAATTTTCAAGGATATATATTTTATACATAGCTCTGTAAAAGTTATAATATCTGTTTTTAACGAAGACATTTTTATTATTTTTAAAACCAAAAACGATGCTTAGTTAAAGCTAACTGTAGTCAAAATTTACTTTCTTACAAAATACAATGAAATAAAATTTAATCGGGAATTTCAAAAAATAACTGTTTTTTATAAAACAATTGTAAAATATTTTACATATTATAATAATCATTTGAACAGTTTTACTTACTATGTTGCCGTAATAGGACATAGTAAGGACAGACGAGAGTGAAAAAGTTCTGTTTGTATAATTTTTTAAAGTCTTAGTTATAAGCATCCAAAATTTAACTCTCAAAATATTTCAGGAAAAATAATTAGGCTTAGGTAAGACCCCAAATAAGTTTGAGAAGTACAGAAAATATTAAATATTTCAGTTAAAAAAAATGTTCTTAATATTTTAGCACCTTATAATGATTAATATTATAATATTTTTGGTCATTTGCTTTTTAAATTTTATTTAACTTTCCGGAGAAACTATTTTTATTACTTTTCGTCTGGTAATTTTTAACTTGGTTCTTATATTATTAAAAGTATTGATTATTCTTTTCAAAGTGTGTGTAATCCTTTCTTTCTCTTACCTATCAATTTATTTTTTTATATTTTGGCTTAAGATACTGAAGGATTATTCGCTTCTCTTCAAACAAAATTCCATTTCCAATTGCTATAAATTCTTCCCACTTGACAAAGCTTAATTAGATTATCCGCTGCATTCGGCATACTTTCCGGGTCACACGTTTCATTCCTCCGGATTTTTTCAACAACCAAAGGAATCACAAGAATTGAAAGTAACTCTTTTTCTTATTCTCGTCTATCCATCCCTACATCTCTGGAACACTAAAAAACTATTTGATCGAATAAGGAAGAAAAATATAGAACATTTTACAGAGCGTTCTCGCATAAAACAACTATCGATACAGCTAAATGTGGTATGGAACTAAATTTGAGACCAAGAGAAACACAACTGGAAAATGTCCTTTATTTTTACTATACCTGGGTGGTTTAAAATAGTAATATCATTCTATTGCCCAGAAATTTTATTCGTACAACAATATGACGTTGGAAAAATATTAGAAGTTTCAAAATAAACAAACTGGACACAAAAATAAAAAAAAAAGAATTTTAAAATACTTTTTATGGTAAAAATTAAACATAGTAAAAATCATCTACCATCGTATATTAGGGAAGTTTTTGGATGGGATGTTTAAGTATGGGCAACACATTCTTTTCTTCCATCTTTTCATACTCTTACCAGGCGTCTTGTAAGATAGTAATGGAAGACAACCATCTACTGAAAGTAACTCATTTAAGAGGATGTCAGGAATTTAAAACTTAATTTCTTTTTGATTTTTTTGAAAGACAAATATGTTATTCATAAATTTATACTGAACAATTTGACGATACGCAAAAAATTCCAAAAGTTATTTAAACAATTGTACACTATGTATTCATAAAATCAACATTTAATTGGACATGCCACATCCACACATTTTCAAATACGACGTGTGTTTTAGTTTATATTGCTTAATAAGCCACATTAAATTTTTTAAACATTAGGGTGAATTAGTAGAAAGCTTGGCAAGATAACTAACCAAAATAAAAGTTTATATTTGTTAATTTCGAAATTTTATCCCAAGTCGATTGGTTCCGGTCTTCAATTTTTAGACTGCCTCAAATCTAGTTACTAACATTTACAATGTTGAACGTCAAATACTTACTATTATCTTAGAGAAAATTGGCATGAAAATATTTTAAATGTAGGTTTAACTTTGCTGGAGAGGGTTAACTTCGAATCCAAACATTAAGAAAAAGGAATGTTGAATCATTTTTGAGCCTGTTGGAGCAAATCAAATGAATGAAAAATATAAAAAAATTTAAAAAAAAAAAAAAAAAAAAAAAAAAAAGAAAACATGAAAAGAAAGAAAGAGAACTATTGGAGTAAAAAGAGGAAAATTATATCCTGGGACATATTAATACGGAAATTTCAGATATTTGTAATTGAATAGTAAGGTTTTAAATGCATATTTCTGAGTTAAAGTATTTTTAAAAATTATTTTACTTATATACTTATAATTTTGATAATTTTGTAGGTATAGTACAAATAATATAACACCCACTTTAAGCTATATCTAAATTTAATGATATATATATATATATATATATATATATATGTATTATGTACACACAAAGAAAAGTATGTAATTGTCTTTATAAATCAACTTACTGAAAGTCATTAGATCCATTTGTGTACAAAATATCTTGAGCTTAATAAAACCTACTCAAGTTTCCTAAAAGAAAAATTTAATATATTCATGGACTCATAATATAAAAAAATTAAGAATACGTTTTAATTATTTTACATGCTTTAGAAAATTTATTCTTTTATAAAGCATGTGTAAAATTACAAAAGTAATTAATTTTAATCTCAATGAATTATAATTGGTCAAAAATTGTGCACGTTTTCAGCTGTAAATATAAATCGAATACTCTCGAGATGCTTTAAGTGATAGAATATAAATTACGGATTATATTTAAGCGATATACATATATACATTAATCACTGAAATAAATAACCAATAGTTCCTTTTTGAAGTGAAACTCCCTATTATTGTTTCCTATAATTTTTTCTGCAATTAATTTCAAATTTGATTAGCAATATGATTACCAATACTTTTTTTTTATTTAAATTGACTTTCACCTTTATGTGCTATGATAACTACTTCCGTTATGTTTTTTTTCTATAAAACCATTATGCACCTGGTGATTAGGTAAGTACATTATTTCACTTTGATATTAACTAATAGGGGTATTTATATTTGTTTCTTTTGCTATTATATGAAGATTTCAAATTGCTATTTGGTTAAAATTTATGGAGACCAGAATGTGATATACATTTTAATTTTTCTTTGGCTTTAATTTTTAGAT
>BMAW01098401.1:128156-141476 GCA_019974015.1 Nephila pilipes | reverse complement strand
TTTTGGAATAAATATATTCATTCAGAATTTCACAAAAAGTTTCTTGCAAAATTATACCAGCATGGAATTGTAAGCATTTGATTATCTTAAAGCTGGTTTTATATTTTTAAGTAAGGAATTTCATAACCGAATTGAGAATTTAAGACAAATCTGATGATATGCTTCTAATGAGAAATAGGAAAGAGACATAAGACTTTTCCACGCTCATCAAATAGAAGTTATGTCTAAGTTTTATTACAAGTATATTGGCTTCATCTGATATACAGAAACTTTTTTACTATTTCAACATTATAATACACAAGTGTTTTAAGTAATATAAATATTTTTACGAATAATCGTAATATTTACAAATTTTTGTTAAATTAGTAAATCAAATTAAAACATCTATAAACGTAAGGATGACATCGTCGGTTTGATCAAAATCAAATGATGAGGACAGCAATTGCGATCTTACATTTTATTTTTCTATTTCTATACATGTACCTGATGGCTTAGTTATTAAGTTTTATATTATGCACATAATTTCTCGATTTCTGCTACAGATTTTCATAATAGTGATTCATTTATACAATAAAGATTTTTTGAGATCGTGACCGTTTCCATCGGATTTCTTACTCATATGCAAAAAGTAACTTATACACAGAAATGTATATTCAGAATGCACAGTGATAGGTATTATAAAAATGAGATTACATTCTATTTCTATAATACTATAGTAATTTGTGTATTGAATGATATTCATGAATATATATGAATAGGTATTATAAGAATCAAACTGTTTCAAATAAGCTTTATATTGTTTCTTAATAAAACATTGTTGAACATTGCTAGTCGTTCACAAACTCATCTCTGAATTACATAATGCAAAGTAAAGGGAAACTCACCATCTTTAAATAGAATATGATTTTAAAGTTCTCATTTAAATTAGATGTAAGTATCCTCCTCATACCAGTTTAGGTTTTGTGCGCGTCATCTTGAAAAAGACGATTTCTACTGCACCCCTCACGTAACTCTTAAATGACATTAAGTCAGTCAAGTTTAATATACACTGTTGAATACCTCAATGCATCTATAATTGGAAAATGGATTTTTTTGGAGGAATGAAATTGATGAAAACACTCTTAAAAGAGAAAGACTTAAATATCTCTTTTATTGGTTTGGCAGAATATGGAACTCACAAAATCACATTAATTTTGCTTTCCATGTTGTTAACAAAAAAATCAGTCATAACACTTTTATCATATGACATTACAATTACTTTATAAATATGCAAATAAATTAATTAAATAATGTTAATTAATATTTAATAATTTACTTTATAAGAAGCTTTTACTTTGTGACGGTGTGTATAATAATTCAGCATCCAAATGTTATATTTTTCATAAGTTGAACTTTGTTTAAATCTCAAAGCTAAATAAAATATAAATTTCTTACAAAAAAACGAATATTCAATTTGAAATTCCATATATGTTTAAACGAATAATTTTATTCTAGGATTATAATTGAAGGGTAGATGTAATTATAAATCATTCCATTTTTTCGATTTCCTTTAAAAGTTCTATCCATCACAATTCTATATTCCGACCTTCACTAAGCTTAAGCGGATTTAAATGTAAAATTCGAATAAATACCCGTCCTAAAACCCAAACTTCAGAGAAAATTAACAGTTTTGAAATAAAAAAGAAAGGGAAATGAGAAACCGAAATAATTTTATTCTCTCAATTCAAATATTTATTCGCTTATCGGTCTCTTAAATTAAATCCCCTTCCACGTTCATAAAAGAGCCAGCAATTCCAAATGGCGTTTAGAAAAGATTCAGTACAACAGAAAAACTCCAAATCCCGTCTTCCAACCATGAGGCACTTTATTCGTAAGCTGCGGCATTGTGAGAACAAACACAAATTTGATTGCTTTCACTCTTTCCACCCAGAAAATCCTCATTCCGGCGAAAAATTTTCCCACTCTCCGTAAATTAAAGAATCGAATCGAACTCTCGCGAATTGCAACAAATCATCAAAGCGGAGAATTCTTTTTCCCATTCAAACCGTAAAGCGGGGATCAGAAAGGAAATTCAGAGGCCGCAGTTTAATGATAATTATTTACCATCACAAATGGAATACTTCAACGGGTTTTCTTCTCGTTTGCTTTCTTGGTGTTTGAGCTTCAGGAAAGAAAATTGGATTCGACGAAACAGTGCCACACACACAATAGGTTTGAACATGATAGCTTTCCGACTTAGCGTTTAAATAAAAATGCATTGCGATGGAATTGACAGAAAATATAGTGTTTTATTTTCATCGAGAAAATTATTAATATTAGTCTAGTAGAATATTCTAATAATTTGATTTGGTCTCTGAAAACCATAAAATAATTGTAAATTTCTATATTCACGCATAAATATTGTTATATATATCATTTTCATTTCACACAGCCATTTTAACCATTAAAATTGTTGATTTCCATTTGAAATTTCTTGAAAAATAATTGAATTTGTCCTTTTGAAAAATATTTGTGACTTTGGGCTGTTCGTGATTATCTCTTCACTAACCTCACTGACTTTATAGCAATTTTAATTACATAAAATTACAATTTTCTCATTCAAGATGAAACGTGATTTAGATGAAGACAGAAAGATAGATTGTGACGTTGGGCTATTCGCGATTTTCTCTTCACTAACCTTGGGATTTTAATTGAGATTGATTGCAGGAAAAAACAATTTTTTCCCAACTAAAATGAAACGTGGTTATGCTAATTAGATGCAGGTGGAAATAAAGTGAAGTAATTCATATATGGTGATATACAAGTAAAAGGAAATTTAGAGGATAAAGGAAGAGTGTGATTTACTCTGAGTGTATTTCTTGCAAAGACTGAAAATATCAAGAGTTGTCACTGGCGATAGTTGTCATAGAGGATTTGACAAATCAAAGCAACCTCATCTGGAAGGGTTTAGGTCAGAGCTTATTGTTTCAATAATATTTGAATTGGTGGGTTAATATTGAAGTCTTAATGAGAGCTATAACTCATTAATGATTATATTACAGTAATTAATAAATAAATAGTTGAGTTGGAACTGACTTACGTGTCTTTGCATCTCTTATTGACTTTTAGAGTTAGTTATATTTGATTATATTACACCACAAGAGTCAGGTAGAAGTAATGTTACTCCACAAGGCCATTTAGAAGGAGACAGAAATGAAGTGAATTGAATTAGAGATAATAATATATGAATAAAATAAAATTGAGAGAAAAGTGACAGGAGACTTGCTGAAAGATATTTATTATTTCTTTGTGGATAGAAGCAAATTTTATGTAAAGTGCTAAGATAAGAACTAGCTATTTAGCGAAAAGTGTTTGAGTCACAACGAGTGGCTAGGTAAACTCATATTTTATATTTAAAGCGTAATCTAGAATTGACGAATTTAGTGGGATTGGAAGAAAGTGACCATATCTATTCTTCACCGATTATTAATAAAAATATTTTATATTATTCTTGGGTGTTTTTCTTTGGAGTTCAGTGGTATATTAGACTGGAAGATAGCAAAAGAACATAATGAAGAAAAGGCGTTTCAGAGTCATCCCGAATTTTTCCACAAATTTATTTTTCAATATTTCGCAATCCTTTAGCATAGGCTCATGTATACCTTATGAAAACGGGACATATTTCTTCCGTTAAAGCATTTGTAGATGAATGTGATTCCAGAGTTCATTTGAAAATGAGTCATCTCCTACCATTCTCATCTCTTCCGCCATACATGCGTTATTTCTCAGGACTTCACCGTACTCAATTGCAAGACACACGGAAGTTCTACTAGTATGTACTAGCCAAATACAATGAATTCTTAAAGGAAGTAATAAATAAGTGGGTAACGACGATGACGTAAGAATCACCTTTTTTTTTAAGAGTTTAGTAAAAATACATGTCTTTGTAAGTTAAAAGGATCTTCCTCTTCCACAAACACAGGATCAATTTGAAAACATGGCATTTTCGCTTAGAAAAGTAATTATCCTTGTATCTTCTAAGCAAATAAATAATTATGGAGAAACTATGTGAAAGACCGTTTAATGATATATTATTACTATTATGGATATATTATGCAAAAAAAAATCTGCTCTTGTTAAATTTGTAAAAGTGGAGATTACCTCTTTTCTAAATGACCTATTCAATTAAAAGAAAGAAATGTTTTATTACTAATAGCTTGAAACTCTAGATACAAAACCTTTTGAGCATATATAAGTATTTAGTAAGCATACAATGAATATTTTAACTGTCACTAAAATTACTTTCTTTTATTATCTAATACCGTTGCAAAAGAATTTCTTTAAGAATTTTTTTCTTTTAAGTGTATATTTATAAACAGCACAAATAATGTGGAATGTTAAATTTAAGTGCTTTAAATGTCATTGTCTTAAAAACTTTTCTCAGGTAAGTAAATTTTGATAATGATAGAAACCAAAATGATAATTCAATTTCTTTCTTTTTATTACTTCCTTTACCGTTTAATAATTATAAGAGCTGCATAAAATACATTCATAGGATCAAAAAATAGAAACTGTTTTAAATAGCTAGAAATTTTATTTACAACAAACTTCATTTTATGAGTTTAGTTCTGAAGTGATTAAAATGTATAATTCTCTCTCTGTCTTATTGTCTGTCCAACCCATAAAACTTTAAATTTAACGTTTGAGGTTTAAAGGAATATGATGAAGATTTGTACGAAATAAATATTATTTTACGTATAAACTCTGAAGTCTTTTGAAGTCTACTAACAAATTTTAATCTTAATTTTGAAAATATTTTACTTCCAGATTATAATAAAAAAATAAGACCGAAGTTAATTTGAATATCTTCTTTCTAAATAATATATTTTCTCTAGGTTTTTTCTTTACATCCACTCATAAAATCATTTTTTAAGTTTAACATTAGGATCTCATACATACATATATGTATTTGAAGTTTAATTAAATTTGAGTTAATCTTGAGTAAAATTAAGCATCTCTTATACACATTATATCATTTAAACATGCTTATTCAAATTCAAGAAAAATCAACTAATTTTTCATCATTGAAAATGAAATTACATATAAGATATTTTTTACTGTGTTAATACAATCCTATAAATGTAAAATATTTCAATATAATTACTATACACGAACTTGTATTCAATGTTACTTATTTATAATAATTTCTTTCCTCGACTGTGACATTTTTCGATAATTTTAGCGGGAACTAAATGTATTTTACGATGTAAAAATAAGACACAATTCGTTAAAGGTGTTAATCTCTTTTTTACTTATTAGGAATAAAAGAGTAACTTATATATATTTTAGTTTTTTTGTTTTATTATATAGAGCTATTAAAAATGAATCCTCTGTTTTCAAAATGCTATATTTTCATAAGTAAGCGACACAGAATTATTAATAATACATGAATGTAAAGGGTAAATATGAAGATCTTTTTAATAGTATTCGTTATAACTTCCTTCCGTTACACATATAATGTCGATTCTATATGGAAATTTCTGCTAAACACGAAATAAAGTGTCAGTGGTAATTGATTATACATCATAAAAATCCGTTAAGTTCTAATAAATTTGTGGGTAATGGTGACGCGTGCACTTTATCTTTTACAAACTCCCAAAGGAAGAAATCGCATGCGCAATTTTAAGTGACTTACGTGGCCAGCTGTGTAACATTAAGTCATCTGATCCACTGCGACCGATATAATTTCTAGGTAGATCCGTGAAAGCTATTAAAACAGCTTTCGTGAAATAGCTAGCTGAAAATATGTAATTTTGAAATAGGATGATTCATTTTGAATAACTCTGTATTATTAGTTTTCCAAATATGTGTTATTTTTTAAAGTAAGAAATATCCCTTTTTATAAATTTTATTTTAAAAAGCCATTATTTAAGGCAAGATTTTCCAAAAGGAGCATCAAATAAAATTCCAGAAATAATCTCTTTCATGATCAATTAGTTCACGAAAGGGATTATTTAATTCATTAAGATCTTCATCAGGAACGTGAGTCAATAATTATGAACACATTTCTGAGTTATTTTATGACTTCATTAACGATGTTAGTTTAGTGGCAAATTAATCAAATTCTTTTTTCGGAACAATGTATCAGAAAAACTCTGAGTACACGATGAAATTTCTTCTGAAAAAGATTGAGAAACGACCAACAGACAAAAGATTATATAATATTTTGCCCTTTCAAATAAAATCGATTTAAGATTTCCGCATTCTATCAATACTGGTATTAAATAGTATTTCTGATTAAGAAAGTAAGTCAAGAATTGCTGCTCTTAGAATGAAACCTACTTTAGTGTGACGTTGATATTTCTTTGACCTGAAAATAAATCAAAAATAACATCTTTTCAATTAAGTAGAAAAGCTTTTTGATTAATGCATTTCCTTTGAGTACAACAAGAAATCAATTATTTTATGTTTTTTTCTTAAACAAGACATTTCTTTAGAATTTTAGAGAGAGGAATTAAATATTTTTGTGTGACGTATAACGCCTTCCCCTTCTTTCACACTTCTATAATACAAAAGTTTGAATCTTATTATTAATCAGGAGTAACGTCTAACCCCGTTTTCTACAAACAACTAAAACAGCAATTTATAATTTTTAGTTCACTAGCAACTACCGGATTCTCGTTATTATCTAGCCCCATATTCCTTCAAATCATATTTTGCTTATATATCACTATCTTCAGCTCAATTCATCATACTTATTATCCTCATCTTCACATAATCACATTTCGTTTGATTGGAAAGGAGTTTATTTAATTTGAATATATTTATCTTATATATCTAAAAAAATGAAATTCAAAATTATCTGAAGGAAAATTTCAAAGTATAATAAAATTATCCCATAAAAATATATGAATTGCATATGAATATATTTCTGTATTTTATGTTTTTGAAAAAATGTGTTAATCTCGAAACATTAAGCATACACAGTGGTGCCAAAATGGAGGACACTTTTGGAAATTTTTATGTTTTTTTAACTTTGTATGCTTATAGAAAATAATTTGTTTCAGAAAATGCAAAGCGGTATATATCGTTTAAAAGAAAATTTAATATTAAACTCAATTCAAAAAACAAATTTCAAATATTTGCAATAGGAAAAGTGTTATGCGTATATTAATCTAAATAATAAACACAATTATAAAGTGGTTTGTTATGTCTAACTTTCCTGGCCAATCACTGTTCTTGTTCTGGAAACCAGTCATATATTAGTAACTGCCAGTAAGAGCTGACACCATGTTTATAGTTGGAACACGTCATTATTGTGCTTTGTTCTGTAGGAGAAATATTGTTTCTAATGTAATTAAATTACAGAAATTTTGGTTTTTGGTTTTATTAACGTCGCACTAGAAGCCGTACCAGGGCTATTATTACTCAAGAAGCAATTACATCAAATAAAAGAGGAAACTAGAAGGAGATGCAATACTATTGTATTGGGAGAACATGGTTTTTTCTATGCTGAAATTGAAAGACAGTTGGTAACTACATTTGGAGTCTGAAAGTTTTGTTTTCGATATCAGGAGACAAATTAAATAAAAAACAAAGCAAGAAAAGGCCGATAAAGGTGCACCATATCAATTGATGACAGAAGAAGAAGAAAAAAACTATGTCTCCAAGATCGAAGAATGTCATCAACGGCCATCAGAAGGGATCTGAATGATGCTGGTGTTTCTGCCAGTTCAAGAACAATCAGGAGAAGATAATAGATGTTGGATTTAGAGGTTGAATTCCACTAAAAAAGCCTTATTTAAATTTACAGCAGCTCAAAAAAATTATTACAGAGAGCAAAGGAACACGTTATTTGGACGGATGATCAGTGTTCACAAGTTAAATGGCGCGACGAATCTAAGATATTGTTAATCGGTAGTGATGAGTGAAAATATGCAAGACGTAGAAAAGGAGAACTACATCCTGACTGCATCCAGGGAACTGTGAAGATCTCACTTAGTATTATGATTTGGTAATGCATCTCAGCAGATGGTACTGGCCTCCTTCATGTCATCTATGGGAAACCGAATGCCAGAAAATACATTAACACTATTCTACAATCAAAACTTCTATCTTCCATCAGGGATCTCATTCCCAACAATGCTTCATTTATTTTTCAACAGGATTCTGCTTTCTGCTACACAGCAAAATTATCGAAAGAAGGGTTTCATACATATTGTCCTGGCTAGGAAACTGTCCTGACCTCAATCCTGTGAAAAATTTGTGGCGCCATTTGAAAACTCTTATGCGAATGAAGCGCCTATCAAATAAAAGGGAACTAATTAAGGTCATCATATAATAACGAAGAAAGATCTTAAATCTATCATCAGCTCAATGAAACGTCAATGTGAAGCTGTAATAAAAAAATAAAGGCAATCATACTAAGTACTAATGACTCAATGCAGTTATCAGTATCTAATGTATATCGATAATTATTGCTATTTAACTCTTTTTCTATTGCATATATTTTAATTTTTTTTGTATTTAGTTAAGTATTAAATTATCGCTAAAATGCTATATAACACTTCGTATTTTGTGAAACGTAACGTTTCTACATGCATACAAAGTTCAAAAACAAAAAAAATTCGAAAAATGTCCACAATTTTGGCGACCACTGTATTTCTGTTCATTATCTAGTAATATTATGATAGAATATTGTTATTTATTTAATGAAGCTGCTTATTTTCAGCAACACACACACACACACACACACACACACACACGCACACACACATATATATATATATATATATATCTGTGTGTGTATGTATGTATTTAAGGAAATCAAAAATTACTGAAAAAGTAAAGGCAAAACTTTCCAAATGTATGGTTCAATTTATAACATCTTTGTACAATTACGATTACTTATCCATTTTGATGAGAGAGAAAGATAATAGATATTCAACGTTATTAAATGGATAAGGCAAGAGATGTAGATCAACCTTCTCTGTTACAAAAGAAGAGAGCAGAAGAGAGTGAATTTTTTACAGTGCATTCTATTTTATGATAAAGATTCCTCCATATCATGTAGTAATTCACGTGGAAAAAGATGAAGGGATTATGAGGGATATTAATGACTTCTATCAGTCTAGTAGGGAATATTTCCGGCAGATTTGCGTTTGTATGACAGTTGATTCAACAAATTTTATGAGAGCGACATCACGTAAATTAATGGATAATTTGGAATTGTGTCAGCAAATAAGAATGAACTCTTTACTTTTGCGTTAGAGAATTGGAAAACTTAGGAAATTAAAATTATTTATATGCGAATTCATGTGTATATATATATATATATATATATATATATATATATATATATATATATGTGTATGTATATGCGTATTCTAAATTTAATGAATGGGTAGAAAGAACTACATCAATTTCGACCAAAGTCAGAATTCTTTTGGAAGAGAGAGAGGTAATAAATAACTGAGAGATTTTTAAATTTCGAACATGCGCAGTTTCAAAAATGTAGCTTAACAGTCATTGGCTACATCGGAAGAGAGAGAATTTTACCTTGTATCGAATTTATATGAAGCGATTTATTTCGATCACGTGGTGATAACTTATTATTGGACAAAGAGATCTTTCAGGGCTTTGTTGGAACCGAATAGTCTAGTAGGTATCATCCCTTAGGGTCTGAGATCACGCGAAACATTGATTCAATAGGTTTTATGATCGCGGAATCACATAAATTAAAGGATAATTTGTGTTCGGGATCGTATTAGAAAATAAGAAGGAACTTTTTACTTTTGAGTTTAAGAATGGAAAAAATTAGAAAATTTAATTATTTTTATGTGTGAGATCATTACACATACACTCTCATCACACACTCATATATATATATATATATATATATATATATATATATATATATATATATATATATTATAAATTTTATGTGTTATATGTTATATTTTTATATGTTATAAATATATTTACTTTTACACACATTATGTTATATTTGTCTTGTGAAATTAATGAAAACGAAATAAACATGCATATTCCTTTATATTTTGTATTGATTCAGTAATTCTAATATTATTTTGTAATATTTATTTTTCTGCAGGATATATATAGCCGATTTTATCCAAAATTTCAAAGATGAAAAATATATAATTTCTGGAATTTTTTTTTATTTTAACTTATTGAATTTCAGTAATTTCTAGAATAGAAATGTGACAGAGAATTGTTTTATTTGTTTCATGAAAACAACACAGGTTTTAATTACATTAACATATCCTTTGCGAGTGAAGCAGATTATTAAGATATACGAGGTCATTGTTTCATAATTGTATTACAGTATAAATATTTAAATTTTTAATAAATGTTACAACTGTTTTTTATACAAAATGATTTGTTATTTATTTTTCGTTGTTACATACTAAGAACGAAATTTATGTGAGATATTTGGAGAGGTCCAATTATTAAATTTATACTTTACTGAAGTTAATATCAAATTTCCAGAAAATATTTAATGTAAATCATTATAAAAAATGAAAGAAAAGTGGGATACGCAAGACTTTATTTGACATACGATGAACAACGTATAATGACTGATGATAAAAATACATTTATCAATATTTTACCTATTAATTATTTTACTTTTGACTATTAATGTATACCGAAAAATGCAAATTTATTTTGGGTTCTGTACCTACTTCATTTAATGTTAACTAATATGATCACATTTAGACTTGGTATTAGAAATGCAGCGACGACAGACTTTTTTGAGAAAATGTATATTTAATATATGATTGAGTACGATAAACAACACAAAAGCATGTTTTATATTATAAAGGAATAAGATGTTATTAAATCCGCTTGCAAAAAGTACATAATATATTCTTTTATTTTCAGTTAATCTGAGCAAATTTTTTTTTATTCAATCTTCTTATGTTGTAATACATATGAGTACTTTCTAGAAAGTTGTACATCATCTTAAGGTTTGGACCAATACTTCATTTTCCATCTCTCGTTGACTATAGATAGTAATGGAGTTAAATATTGGCTAAAGATCATAAACAACAAACCTTATCAGCGATTTCATAAACTAATTTGCAGCAGTATTGCTCTCATATTCTCAGAAAGCTTTGTTGTTGATAAAACCGCTAGAGAAAAATACTTTAATACCATGTTTGAACAATATCGAATCCTTTGTGTAAAATAGGCTTAAAATCCTTGTTCTTTCATTACAAACAAGAAATAATCGAAGACCTTCAAAAGGAAGATTTTGAAGATGGGATGTATAAAAGACAAAAAGGCTTGCCAAAATTTTATATACATGTTGGGGGTCACAGAAACTTAATGTTATTGAAAAGCTCATTTGCTTCATGTTACAACAACAAGTTAAAAATAATTTGTTTCGCTGATATCAAAAATCGTTTGCCACTCATAATCCTTTTAACCATACAGAGTATGCCACTAAATTGGAGAAAATTCTCTCCAATAGTTTTGTTGGCTAAATATTTATTTTCATTCATATAAGTAGCAGAATTTTTTGTTTTCATTTAATGTTTTACACTTCATACACTATTAAAATTCGTGTATTGTAATTTAAAGTTGTTGCATTGAATTACATTAACATTCATTTATCGAAATAGTTTTTTTTATTCATAATTGTTTTTATATTTTTGTTAAAATAAACTTCCTTTCCGGGTTACCTTTCTGCTTACATCCTATAATAAGATACATAATGTGATTTTCCATACAATTTACTACAATGAATATTCAAAATAGCAATGGATCACATCAAATTAAAAAAAATATTTAATCAAAAAAGCGTTTTAAATAACAGTTTGTAACGAATTCTTTGATATGGTTTCAATAACTAAACTCCACTTTAGTTTTAGCCTTCGAGTTTTACAATACGTAACTGGATTTTTTTAAAACAATATCTAAGCAACGCACAGTATGTGATGCTTAGATCTCATTTTACTGATTTTCTGATTTGAAATTTTATTTGAAAAAAAAAGAAATGTTCCTTTTTAATTTAGATTTTATTTAGTTACTGATTTTTCTCAATTCTTATATGACTATTTGTAAACAGTCGGCCATGAGTCTGAAACCATGACCATTAGACTACCGCGGCCACATATTTTATCAAGAATAAATATTTATTTACAGTATCGAAAACATTAAAAAGAAGTTTAAATCAAAGAAAACATTAGCTGATAACCTGACAGCTAATCAAATAACAAAGATGAAGAAAATTTGAAATGGAAAATAGCACCAGGTAACTACTACAGCAATTCAATTCCTTGATTTCCAGTACTACCTTATAGCTGTAGCGGAAGGACTTAATTCAATTCGGCTGATTTTGTTTGTGATAATTGTCGATTCATTCTCATAGTATGAGCTGAATGGTATATACGTCACCACAAATGAAATTTAATTGATTTTGTCTTCATAGAATAACTTAATCCCCAGATTAGTTGCAAATACTATGGAATATAATTAAATAAAAAAAAACTTTATGAATAATGATACATAAATCAAAACAAATGATTTGTAATATATTAATTCAATAATTCAGCATTTCTCTACAATTGAGTAATGAATGGTTCACCTCTTCTTTACTTCAAACTAAAAGGAAATCAGAAAAATAATGCTCATCATCATAAAAATTCTTAGTCGTCATTTAGAGATTATTAATGTGAAAAGTAAATTCTTAAGACGTGTAACCTATTTCAGCAGCCATATTATAATTATCATGGTTTATTGTGTCCCTATCGAATGCACCGGATTTACTAACTAAAGTTCAGATATTAAACTTTAAAAGATACCAGAAGAGTTTAATTTAAATTCATCAAATTACATATATCTGATTTCAGAAAACATTAAATGCTTAGCCCTCTGTATGAAATAAATATAAAACACTAATTGTATAGCTAAGTGAAATAAAAAGACTATAATTATTATATTAAATCTAAATTATGTGTAGATTTTCCTATCAATATCGGTACCTATAATTCATGCAATACTGTACTCACGGTGGTTTATCTCTCAATATCTCTTATAGATTATTGTA
The DNA here is from genome assembly GCA_019974015.1 of Nephila pilipes. NCBI lineage: Eukaryota > Metazoa > Arthropoda > Arachnida > Araneae > Nephilidae > Nephila > Nephila pilipes. The sequence goes on along the minus strand of BMAW01098401.1, from coordinate 128,425 downwards.
TATAATATACAAAAGTCCAGATATAGATGACAATATCTCTTATAGACTATTAATATTATATAAAGTCAAGATATGTCAATATCTCTTATTGACTATTCTATGGTCCTAGATATTATTTCTTCTCATCAATCTGCTAAACCCAACTTACAGAGAACAAATAATATAAAAGATAAGAAGCCAATTTCTTTTCAGTTCTTAATTCTGATAATAAATTCGAGTTACAAACAGTGTAGAATTGATTAAATGGAATTTATACTAGAAAATATAAA
>BMAW01098401.1:106465-128131 GCA_019974015.1 Nephila pilipes | reverse complement strand
TCATTACTTCGTTACTGTGAGCACTTATTTCTCATGGCAGTCTGCTTAACACATGATTTGAAATAACAACTTTACATCCACCAATGTTGTGACATTTTTCAGAAATAGGTGTAATGGCTGAGGAATACTAAGACTTTACTTCACTTTTCAAGCATTGATGACATTTATTACTCATGATATCACAGAAGCTAAACAGACATACAAGTCGTTTTGACAAATGGTTGACAATCTTAGCTGCTTAATAGGTTCAAATAAGGATATTTGAAAAATTATAAGCTCTTAAAATCCAGGAGATTGATAGTTGTAATATCTAGAATATTATAAAAAAAAATGTAAATATTCTTCTTGAAGCGTCAGGTACAACTGGCTCACCCCATCAGTATATCTAGATCTCCTTAAGAAGTTATACAAATTTATAGCTTAGGAGCATTTTGGGGTTGTCAGCTACATTTTAATATTTCTGGCACAAAAATTGATCAAGACATACTTTTCTTGTTTTACGCTGGTAAATAGAGATGTTTTGGCCGTTCAATGGGGTACATTAAGGATCTTTTGGGAGTGGGTATCCCTCTTATATTTAGTCGCATTGCATCAACAATAGAAGTGCTTTTACCAACAAAGAAGTCTGTAAGTTTTTTTTGAGTAAAACTATTCACTGTTGTGACTTTTCTTCTTTTTTAAAGTGGACCTCTGCTTGGTTTCATAACGATATGTTCGGTTGTACCTCCTGTCCCCCTCTTCATCCTTTCCTAGATGCACAAAATAAAACCATTCAAGAAATATTTGATACTAATATCCATAGGCAAAGCCAAATGGCGATTGAATTTATCGTTTATTTACTGCCTACTGTATAAATATACAGAGGTAACACCGGCACAAAAGCTGTAATTCGATTGCTATAATTTCTTTCATTATTTTCCATAAAGGCAATGTTTACTCAGAAACAAAGGGCAGTTTTGTTCTTTTTTAAGCCAAATCAAACGAATCGATTTATCATCAAATCCACAGGAATCATTTACAGTTCTGAAACGTGGTTTGATATCTTTTCAGTTAATATCGGAGGACTCACTGTTTTTTACTATTAGTCCTTCAGTTTAGAATTCAAAATTTTTATTTCCAGCAAATAGTTAAATGCAAAGGGACACAAAAGTTGAATAGCCGAAAAATAATGTCTTTGATTACAAAATAGGAAAAATAATCTTCAGGGACCACAAGGTCCCAGTGGAAAATCTAATAGTTAAAAGTCCACGGCACAAGAGAAATAAAACGCAAGTCCTCGTCGTCGCGAGAAAGTTCCATCCAGCAGAGGACAGGACGAGATAAACACAGCAAGCCCAGATTCCGACAAGCAGAAGCAGGAAACACACGAAAAAACTGGGCAGAATCCTCAAAAGGTTAAAAGGCCGAAAGAGACAAAGACCGCTCGAAGGCTCCAGAGAACGAGAGGCGAGGCTCCAGGGGGGGACAGAAGAGACCATCCACAAACAGCAGAAAACAAGCGTCAGAACACATAAAACACAAGAAAAACACATTAAAGTAATAAAATACAGTCAAATACAAAAGTCATAAATGTATATATATACAATAGGTGCAACTTCGAAAAGGTACAAGAAAACAAGCAAAACATTAATTTAAAAAGGGCAATGAGGGGTGCACGAGTTTCACTCATTAGCCCAGAATGGTCCTCAATTGAGAACCTTCAGTCACAAGAAGAAGTAAAAAATGTGTTCTAATATAAGAATTTAATCCCCCTCAATTAATTATTGATCCCTGGCGCTGTAATCTAATGCAATAAAGCATCTTTCTAAGGAGAGAAGCTTCACGAATCCAATTTTAGCTGGCAACAAGCCTCTTCAAACTTACAGTTTGGAATATCCTTCAATATGGATTCAGGAAAACAGAAAAAACTAAAATGAAGAGATTCATTTTCTGTCATGTTTTTCTTGAAATACGGAGAAGATTCTGTTTTTTTTCAATACATTTAAAGAGGTATACCCTCAACTCATACTAGCGCTTTCACCGAAATTTGGAATTAGATTCCATTTAGAGCATGGAGACGATGAAGGAGTCAACAATACGTTACAAGGGGAGTTTCATCATTCATCATCCAAGTTTCTTCTGCGAGCTTTTGTTCTAAATTTTGTAGATAGAATCTTAAAATCTACTTGCATCATCAATTTTTATGTTGTTGATAAAAGATCTAAACACTCCTCGATACCCTTTTTGAGTCAGGCATTGAAAAAAAATAATTGTAAGATAAATGCACTTGTCCAATGCTATAAACAACGATATTGACTCACATAACAAAGGAAGCTGAGCAAACGAGTGCATGAGGAAATATTAAGTTAAGAAAATGGCGAGAGTAAAGCTCTTTCTATAGTAGATGGTTTCAAACTCTACGGCAGTCCTTTCGATATATTTGAGTAATTCTAGGTAAAAATATGGTAATACTGCTGTTTACAGAAAATCAACACCATGAAAGATCATCAGAATCAATGAAATTTAATGCAGAAACGACTTGTACTGATACAAATAAATGATGAAATTTTCAAAACAAAAGAAACAAATTAAGCGTCGAAATCAGTATTTGGTGCAGCCACCGCCGCTGCAATAAGTGCTGCTACGACGTGGCATGGAGTCAAACAGATGTTGAATATCTGCTTGAGGAAGAGAAATTCCGCTTGTATGCAACCAAAGTTCGTCTTTGGAAACTGCAGGACGCACGGATCACGAGCGAGACATAAAACCAACCATATCCCACACGTGCTCAATAGGCGACATATCCGGTGAATAAGCAGGCCAAGGGAAGAAGTTGCATGCGTTGTGCTGAACAGAAGTCTCGAACAGTCCGCAACATGTGGGCGTACCATTATCCTGAAAGATAGCTCAGGGATGCCTTGAAGGAAAGGAACGACTTCGAACAGCACTTCACGGACGTACCTGTTGCTATTGAGATTACCCTCAATTCGTATCAAATTGGATCGTCAATGATACGAAATCGCACTAGACCATAACTCCGGGTGTTCGACCACTATGTCGTTCAATAATACACTCAGGAAGGCAGCGTTGGCTGACCGGCATAACGTCTAACACGAACACGGCCATCATGGGTCCACAACGAAGCGTGATTCATCCTGAAAAAGACAACGGCTGCCAGTGGCTCGCCTGTCTCTCTGTGCTCAAGAGCCCACTGCCGACGCAACCGTCGATGATTCGCCGTGAGGAATCCTGTATAAAGAGCACCCTTGCACGCAATCACGGCGCAGCAGACGACGACGAATTGACGAAATGACAATTTGTACACCTGCCCAGCGACCAACGTACTTGCCAGCTGCCTGGAGGAAGCTGTGCGATCGTCACCGCCATGCGGAGCAGGTGTCGATCATCGCGCTCTGACGTCACCTTCTGTCGTCCAGTGCCTGTTTTCGAGTTGTGCTCGTCGGTCCACCTTCCAAACTCGCATCACTGTGGAACTGTTCCGCTGCATACGAGCTGCTATTGCGCGATAGGAAAATCCCTCAGCGAAGGCCGATTATCCTCCTCGGTTCAAACTCGTAAGTTGCTTCTTCGAGATTTCTTATTCTTCCGTCGTGGAAATAGTACTCAGGTCTCACTAACGTTTGCCACTAACAAATCATAGACTTTTTCAACGTCCCGCTACAGCACTTTATTTATACGCTTTCAGCATCAATTCAGAGGGCGCTGCGCGCCACGCCTCTACCGCGCGATAATGAAACTTTATTAATTTGCATAATATCCTATAATTGACGTTTGCTGCGAATTTCATTTGATTCACGATGATTCCTTCATGGTGTTTGCATTTTCTACAAACATCCCAGTTTATATACGTGCGTGTGTGTGTGATACCTTAATTTTAGCCATACTTGTTTGATTATGTAAAAACCAATCCAGATTCATAAGAGCAATTTTTCAGGCGTATAAGAAATTGCTTTATAGACTATAGTAATCACTAAAAGTTTCGATAGCAGCGTCATAGACTACTGTGATTTATAAATGATAGTATTTGCCTCGCGACATTTGCATTTTTCTGACATTAGACAGTGCGTGTCTCAACGCGATTTCCAGTTTGAATTTTCGTAAGAACACTCAACTCTAAGTCATCAATAAAACTTGGTCAATAACTATAGATATCATTTTCCAATTATTAATTAATTAAAAAAAGAAGTGACTATATATATATATATATATATATATATATATATATATATATATATATATATATATATATATATATATATATATATATATATATATAACTGGATTCAAAGTTAAGAAATTATTCGATTTCATCCGATTATCTCTAGATCTACTGAACAGATTTTAATAAAATTTGGATTGTACATAGGGTTGATATAATAATAATAATAAAAATAACCTCAATAGTTATAATACTCGTGCATAAAACTCTCATCGGATTCAAAGGTAAAACAGCAGTTGCAGAACAAAACAAAATCGGTTATTAGGGTATGGGGCTCTCGTACAGATATACAGACCTCGCACCATGATTTTTATGCTAGAAATAAGGAGTTTAGCGAGTTCATGTGGCAGTGTTACTCGTTCAACAGCGCTGTTGAGTAACGTCTTGAGTGGTTCTCAGAGTTGCAATTGTAATTGCCTTCCACAGAGTCCCAAGTATGCTCTATGAATGAAGTCTGAAGATTTGGTTGGACTATCCATTCCAAGAAAATATCCTCACTTTCCAGAAGAATCGTCGACCAGTTGAGGTCGTCCAGTGCCTGTTTTCAAGTTGTTCGGTGCTCGTCGGTCCACTGCTTCCAAACTCGCATCACTGTGGAACTGTTCCGCTGCATACGAGCTGCTATTGCGCGATGGAAAATCCTCCTTCTCGAAGGCGATTATCCCTCGTTCCAAACTCCGTAAGTTGAATTTCTTATTCTTCAAATCGTGGAGGCATACTCAGGTCTCACTAAACGTTATTTGCCACTAACGATAATCATAGACTTTTTTAACGTCCACTACGGTACTTTATTTATACGCTTTCAGCATCAATTCAGAGGCGCTGCGCGCATACGCGCCTTACAACGCGATAACCTGAAACTATTAATTTGCATAATATCCTATAATTGACATTTTGCTGCGGAATTTCATTTTAAGTTCTGATGATTCCTTCATGTTGCATTTTTCTACAAACAGCGGTGATGATTCCTTCATGGTGTTGCATTTTCTACAAACAGCAGTTTATTTTGTATCATTTTATCAACATTTTATAACAATCATTGTATGATTGTTATAAAATGTTGATAAAATATTCGGATCTATTTGAAAAACTCAAAAACATAATTAAAGCCGGGAAGATTTAGTGAAATAAAATGAACGGCTGAAGGATAATCGCTTCGCAAAGTAACGTGGTAGTCAAAATGACTGCTTTTATCATTCTAGTGAACGGTTATTTCAATTGCTTATCAAATTTTTATTCAAGGAACTTATGAAAGAAAATATTGTAAGGTTTCAGTTATTATAAATAAGAGAGATATTTGGATTAAATTTATTTTACATATTAATTAATGAAATGCAAATTACAGCTATTAATGTGGATTTGTTTGGTTTCAGAAAGACTTAAATTAAAGAAACTTGCAACGTGGAGAGGATAGAATTCCTTCTACTTAGTTAGCATTCAAAAATTCGAAAAATTCTTGTAAAATGTATAACTCTGGATGATGACTATGTTGAGAAGTCTAAAGAGTTATAAACAAAAATTCAATTTCTGTCTTGTTTTATTCTTTGTCATTATTAAAATTTTATGACAACCAGGGATAGTAATTGAAATTTTATGAGATTGCAAGTTATGCCATTCTACTGCTACCAGAAACCAAACAAATCAACATTTAACACTGTAATTTATAAGATTATTTACAAAAGGATTCATTAACATGCACAGTGAATTTTCTCCAGATTTGTAGATTATTTCTGAGTAATAATTAAAATTCATGATGTCCTTGCATTTTTTTAAAAAAATTCTCAGATGAAATTTTTTTTTTGGTCCAGTAACTTCTGGTTGATAATGCAAAAATTTATATATTATCGTTCTATCACAGGTGTGAAAAGCTTTTTGAATGTTAAAAAATTGAATGGAGAAGCATGTTTTTTCTCAATTATACACGCAAATAATGACTTTTTCAGAAGATTTCGTATTTCTGTATGGCATCAATTTTTATACTAATTTGCTTAAATGTAACTAAATCATTTACAGCATAATTTTCGATAATCCACATTAAAGAATTGTAATCAGTACTATTATCAATAAAGTGACTTTAAATATTTAAGCTTATATTATGTAAGCATTTTTTGCGGAATGTTTACAAAAGTATCATGATCACACGCACACAAGCACAAAACTATTTACATGAAACATTGACTGACTTGTATGGGTCTTTGCCAATTACATTACTTACATTTTATTTTTTTATGTTTCACGTTTGGTGTATTATGGAATATGGAATAAGTTCGAAATTTTATCTCATTCGAATTTTGAATTTTCACTTTGCATTAAAGATTTAAAAGAAAGAATTCAAATGAAAATTTTTCATACTCGTCTACAATTGAAAAAAAAAAAAAAAAAAAAAACGGATATTAAGGATAATTAAAGGTTGTGACGTTGGGCTATTCGCGATTTTCTTTTCACTAACCTTGGGAACTTTAATTGTGATTGATTGCATGGAATAACAATTTCTTCCCAAACAAAATGAAACGCGATTATGCTAATTAGATGCAGGTGGAAATAAAGTGAAAAGATTCAGATATGGTGATATATAAGTAAAGTGAAATTTAGAGGAAAGAGAGAGTGTGGTTAACTCTGAGAAAAGTTCTATAAAGAGGCCTATAATATCAAGAGTTAGTTACAGGTTATTGCTGTCTCACAGGATTTGTAGTAGAACTCAACCCCAACTGGAAGGGTTTGTTAAGAACATATAATTTCAGTGATATTTAAATTAGTTGGCTAACCATACAGTCCAAAGAGAGCCCTAACCCATAATAAATTATATAAATTTATAAATAAATAGTTAAGATGGATTGAACTTGTGTGTCTATGGGGGAGTTATTGACTTTTAGAGTTTGTTTCATTTAATTGAACTATGGTACATGAATCGGATAGAAATAATCCTTCGTTACAAGGTACAAAAAATTTCAATCTGAGAAATGCCATTTTTATGTTATTTTGATTCAGAAGTTCTTTGATATTTTCGGCGCTGGTGAATCTTTGAAAAGTCATATTTGTATAAATTGGATATTTTGAAAATCAATTTTGGTTCATCAACACAGTTCTTTGAAAGGAAAAAATGCATTTCCTTACCTAAATTCAGAAATTTTGCACTTTCCATAGGTAAAATTTCCAATTGAAAAACTTGTATTAATTTGTTGTGTCGTATACTTATGAAATTTTGTGTAAATATACAAATTGATGATTAAAATATTTAGAACAAATGTTTAAGCACAGAATGTAGAGCCAATTCCCCTTGTAAAAAGAAAATAACGAAATTTCAATAACAAACACTGAACAAATAAAGAAAAATAATACAAATAAAATAAAATTTATGGATAATGTAGTTTGGTATTGATTATTTTATTCGGTGTTATTGAAAGTTTCATTGGTTATCCTGTAAATATGTTCTTAAAAATCTGTAAAAATAAGCATTCAGTAAAACAGTTACATGTAGGGATAAAACACGTGTTTATACGCTAAGTATAAGTCTAAGGAATAATGCTTATTATGATATTAATAGCCACCTAAGGGATTATTGTTTTCATTAACCCAAGAATGTCGTACCTCATTACTTTTCAAAAGTTAAAGTTTCAAATTAAATAATGAAATTGAACAGGAAAATGTAATTTTCAACATATACAACTTTAAAAAAATCTTAAAATACTGGTAATTCATGTTCAAATGTATCAGAGTACTTAACATCCGATTTACGTAGAACTTTATTTATTAGCCATCCAAGTGGCTATTGTTTTGTTTAACCAAAAATTTAGTACCTGACTACTTTTCAAAAAAATTATCCTATATTTGCATACATTTTTTATGTCTACTTTCACTAGTAACGACCTCAATTTCCAAAAATATGCCATAATAAATGTCTCCTAAATTTTTTATTGGATTAAAATAAAATATATGCAATCATATCTGATACCTGCTTTCACCTCTAATGAATTCAGTTTTCAAAAAATATGTTATAATAAATTTCCCTAATTTTTTTATTAAATTAAAGTGAAACAAATACAAAAATTAAGTATTTTATTTATTTATCTATTTATTTATTACCTTAAATCATGTGTAAACTGGAATCAAGATATGACTGAACGTAGATAACATTATTCAGAATTTTAAGACAGTTGTGAGGCAGCCTTTTTTTGCCTCAAGAATTAATATTGATTTTTATCCACGTAAGGGGCTATTGTTTTAGGTGGTTCACTTTCGGTGTACCAGATCACTTTTCAATTTTTTCCCCTCTTTCTTCAATTTTAATTACATTTACCTTAAATATATTTAATTTAATAATTTTTCGTTTGCTTTTGTTTTAATTTCATTTAACTTAGATATATTCAATTCAATAATTTATCGTTTCTTTTAATTTTAATACCGGAAAAGTTTAATCTTGTTCATTTCTCGATATTTCATCTTTTATTTTAATTCTTATACTTAATAGAGTAATTTAACAATAATTATTAAAGAAGAGCGCACCTTGGGTGGCTAAATCTATTCTTAGCAAAACTTTGCATAGAGCTTTAAATTTTTTTTTTTATATTGATAGCATTATGTATATTTATATGTTATTTTTGTAAAATTCTTGAATTTTATTTACTTTAGTTGATTCTTATTCTCCTTGTTTTATTGTAATGAAGATAATTGAATGTTTCTTACCAAAATTTTCAAATTGTTTTGAATCTTTTTGCAAGTAAGATAATTTTAATTGATATATGTTAAATATCTTAATTCTCTCTTGTTTGGAGTGGGTTTTTTGTCAAGATGCTAGAGGGCACAATAGACTATTTGATTTCCGTGTATCATAATAATATCAACAAATCCGGGGCTCATTAATTCTGGGATTTTGTATAACTTCTCTAAGCGTACACAGTAAAAATTCACAGAAGAATATTTTTATATCTCACAAACAGACACATGGACTAGTAATGTATTAAATTTTCATTAACTTCAATGCGTTGTGGGAGAGAGAAATACCAATTAAACAATAATATCAACCGAATCCCCCGTATCATTAATGTTGATTCGAAAGTTGCTATTAGCCTAGCCTTTTCTCTGTTTCGGGACCATTTTTATATAACTATTTTATGCTAAATATTGTGAGGTAATATTCATTCAGTGAATATACGCAAACTAGAAACATGTTCCGAATGCTGCTATAGAAACTATCGGAATTATAAGTAAAATTCTAGAAAATGATTTCGTTGTTGGGAAAATGATGGGAATTGATATATAAATCAATAATAGTATAGAATTTATTGACTTGCTGTGTTGTTTTTTATGTAATTTAAACATTTTGTACAACATAATATTTTTTTACATGACATAGATTATTTTTAACATTACATTTACTTTTTGGATATATTTTTACCGTTAGAAAAACCCTTTACATTTATCATATATTTTTAATTGAAATACTCCCGCAACTAATCATAATTCCAACAACTGTTTTTTAAAAGAAACAATTCATAATTTTTATTTCTTTAAGTAATTTTCCGTCAAAACAGATTATCCGTGAAGATCAAAATTTTAACACATACCTTAAAACATAAAACCTAACGCATCAAGTCCAGTTGACACAACAACTGGAAGATTGGGTGAATATGAATGAAAAAAATTTGATTATAATTTCAGAGCATTTGGATGATTCATTCCATAATCAAATAATTATGAATTAATGAAGTCAATTAATAATTGGTCGGTTTCTGGCCTGCATACCGGCCTAAATTACACTGATACAGTTTCAAATGGTGTTTCGTAAGATTTCCCATGAAATTCTTTCCATCTATCAGGATAAATAGAAATGACAGCCAGAACATTCATTTATGATCTCAAATAGACTATATGGCAGAGAGAGAGAACAGAATACACAGTTAGTCAATGAAGTGTTCTGCAAGCTTAAAATCATTTAAAATTAAGGTGTTCTGTATGGAACCTGGCGTTACTTTGTTGAAAAAAGCAAGTCCGAGAAGGCACAAAGGAGATAGTTGAACGAATATAGAATTTCATCTTCATACTTCTGGAATGAATGTGTGGCACAAATTACTAAAAAATGGATAAGGTTATCAAAGGTAATAAAACTCCTCACCATGACATCCTAATGTGGACCAGGCTTACCAAAAAGTGAGACCAAGATCTCTATGTGGCCTTGGATACCTACGTACACTTTAGCGTTGATCATCAGAACACAGTTACAAAAGGGATCCGTCACTAAAGACTATTTTTCCTTATTCAATGCAATCTCATGCGGATTGCGCTCTAAGCCACAGTAATTGGACGTGAAGGGGTATAAAGGGAAGAGTAAGTGACGTAACAGAGAAAGCATAGATTTCATTCTCAGACGTCTGTTAATGGCCTTGTAAGTAAACTGTGAGAGAGTCGCTTGCCGGAGAGACGATAATGGTTTTGTGGAAACTAATGTGACAACAGCTCTGTCCTTCCGTTTTGTTATGATCATAGGTAGTTCGCTACCATTTTGAAGCTAAGTCTGCCGTTCTTCATCCATTCATGTCAGCATCGTATAATCGACGCATCTTTACAGCCTATATATTGAGCAAACTTAAGATTTACCAATCCTCTCTCTTTTAATTAGCAGGTAATATCTCTTATATATGTTTTCATTTCTTTTCCCACCTCTTCCACATATGCTCGTAATATGCATAAAACTATAGTAATAGTAAGTTTAAATAAGTAAATAGAAAGTTTATTTATTTTTAGCTGCAGAAGTTTAATTATAATTTAATACAGCTCACTCTACAAACATATACAATAATCCAAAATCTAACTAAGTTATCATATACTGTTCCTCACACCAACCAACATGGCGGGATCCTTCCCTTTAATTTCTTCCAAACTAGAGCGAAGTCAAGTTGTTACTTTACGGTTCTTAGTGGAGTTGAGTATGTATTCCTTATACAATTCACGATAAAATTAGGAAATAATCTGCTTTTGCAACATGATTAAAATAATAAATAAATTTTTTTTTCTTTTTTTCTTCCCCTTTTTTTCATATTAGATATCTTAAATTAATTAAAAATTCTCCTTCATATAGAACTTAAGATCTGTTCTTTATGGTCTTCATGACCTACGAATGATACCTTTCAAAGGCCCCGATATTATTTCTTTCACGAATTTGTATCGTCCTTATTTAATAAACCAATGATAAAAATAAATAGCCTCCAGTTAATAAATTCAAATACTTTTGGGACTATATGTTTGATATTCGAATCTTAGAATAGCCAAACTCATTATGTTAAATATCACATCTGTGGAGTTTCATCCCTATACAAGTGGTGACCTACAGATTAATATTATAAATATTTACTTATCTGTCAATTACTAACCGGTGCGAGTCCTTAATGGTATTTGTAAGCAGGGTCCGACTCACTATCTGTATACAGGTTCCCATATGTCTCCCTAACTTCCTTTCCTCTTATCCTTTATTCCTTTACTCTTATTAAGAAGGCATACGTCTAACTTCTTCATTTGGAGCTTAATATCCTTTCTCTCTACCACAACGACTCTATTATTAAGCTCTCCGTGGTTTGTAATCTCTGTCATGACAATCCCATATATTACACTTAAAAATTTTGTTCAAAATTTCTTAAACCACGGCTCATTTATTGGAAGAGGTTCTCAAAATTAAATAACATCATATTAATGTTTCCAGAGGTTAATTGAAGGGAATTACTTTACTCTTCAATTCGAATGTAAAATCTATCACTCTTCTCCTCTATTGCTTTTATCCTGCACTCTCATTATCTTATATTCTTTTTTAAGTTTAAAGGTAATCGAAATATTTTTCATAAAGGAAAAATGTGCTTATTTTAAGTCAAGTTTAAAATGAACACCACTTTTTTTAATTAAAAGTTAAGGAAATCATATTTTGACACTGAGGTATCTATATAAGTGTGTGTATATGTTTATTATACAAAGAAAATCACTTTCATAAACATGAATAATTAGTATGAGAATTAATAAAGAGAAGTTATATACCTACATTTGTATATATAAGTCACGCACATACCTTTTGGTACATGTAATATAAAAACCTACTGCATTTATAACTTTAAAGTTTGTAAACATATACATGGAACATCATAATAGTTTTAAAATTAAATTTAAAACCTTATGTATATTTTGATTCAAATTGTCCGTAAATGTTAATGCAGATATTGTGCAATACTTAAATAGTATGAGACTTAATTAAAAAAAAAATTACGGCTGTAAGATAATTTCCGCCTCTTCGGAACAGTTCATAAGAAAAAAAAGCCAATTATTTTGATTATTAATTGTTTTCCAGTGTATAACCATAAATCCATTTATCATTAACGAGGAGAACTCGGTGTAAAAACGATCAAGTTCAGGTATAACTGTAAAAGACAACCAAATTATAACTAATTTATAAATCAAAGTCAAATTTGTTTCGGCTTCGTTTAACAGATGGCAGCATATAGTGATAACAATAATTGACCCTAATCATATCTGTCTTCAAAAACAAATACTTTTTGAACCACCCTCGTATACTTACCTAAGTCTAGTAAATAACTTCTACGGTATCAGCGAAGCTCCCTCAATTTTTTAGCCCGCAAAATTTCAAAAAATGCAAAATTTTAAATATTTTAGAGTCTAATTTACTTTAAAGTACCTCCATTGAGTTGTATATGTACTTTATACTATGGCTAGAACAGCTTTATTCTGCACTGCCCAACAACCGCTAACAACCAAATACTTTAATTTAAATTTGAACAATAGTAAGAAACAAATTGCTTGAAATAAGATGACTACTTAAGTATTCAAAAGGATTTTCATATCTTCAATTAATAATCTACATTCTAATTGAGTAAGTGGCTTTAAACTTAAATTGAACGATGATTTAAAATTCGGTAAATTAGTTGTGAAACACGATGTTTGATGTAATAATGAATGACAGGATGCTGGAAATGTACCTCAGAAGTTAACAGATATACATAAGTAATTACTATTCAGGTTTCTGAAATCTTAAAAGGTAAATGAGATTAATGAGCCATTTACTGTAATCGTATTAATGAAACATGACTTGAAATATATATTGTCTACTGCGTCGTTTGATACGGTGAGAGAACTTGTGCAATTTACATCGTTATGCAATTTACATCGCTATTATTAATTGTATTTTATTTGAGAATATTGACACTTGAACTGCATTAGATTTATATTCTTTTCTAAACAATCATAAAAATACATTCTTCTATTTTTACTTTTCAGCATGCTATATATTTTACCTTAATTATTTGAAAACTATTAGTTTTGAATTTAAATAAATAATGCTTTTTGTTTCATAATTAAAAATTTGTATAATTTTATAATGATTGTATTAAGACGAATTGATTTGACGTTACAAATTGTTTTGGATGGATCCTATTTTTGCGTGTTGCTTAACGAAGGAAATTTTGCAAGATAAATTACGTAATTGGCAGCCTTCCTCCTGGTAGCCTAACCTTTATTTTAGTAACACTGCGTTTGGCGCTATTTTGATGTAGTTGTGATAGTATGAGCAGAATATTACATTTTGAAACACTTTTGTTTTTCATTTTTTAGGCCTATACCATATATATGACATCCATTTTCCAAGATATATACAATTTGTTTTATTAACAACTCATAATTTTCATCTCGCATAAAAATATTTCATCTCATATCTTGCAGGTTACCATCCAATGTTCTTCAAAATTAAAAAAATATATGGTATTACCAATTGCATCTAATTTGTGCACTCATGTTTAGTGAACTAATGTTACTCATGTACACTCATGTAAGTACTCATTTTTGTACACTCAAAAATTTGTACTCTCATGTTAGTTTGTTATAGTGAACGTTGTCGGAAATTTATTTCTGCCTACCACAGAGGTATACTAACCACAGCTAATACAATTCGCAGTTTTGATCCACGATCAGATGACGAAGTCTACACCTGGGGTGGTAATGTTGATAAATCATGGGAAAAAAGTTTTCTTTCAAAAAGTAAATTCTAGCTTTGCCAACATAGTTTGAGTATTTGGTTTGTCTTTCATCAAATAATACAATGTGGTTTATTCAATGTGAAACTACTGGAGATAAAACTACTGCAAGAAAGAAATTGGAAACAATTAAAATCTTTAATGGAAAGCATTAAGATAATAAAATACCGAGGAATATTTTTTTTCTGCTGTGTTCTGTATTGGCAGTGCTGAAAGCATATGCATCGTTTTTTTCTGAATAGAAATATATTTAATACTGTTTACCATTAATATATATATCTTAAGATTTCATAATATTTCTTCATTGTTTAGTGTTAAAGAAATTAATTACTTTTGGAGCTAAATTATTATATAAATAATGGATACATTTTCTCGTTTAATCATTGTTTTAGAACAATTTATTGACCCTGTATAGCTTGTTTAAGATCGATTTTTATATAAAAGAACTATAAAATTCGATAAATAACAAATTAATACATTTTCAGGCATATTGTTTAAAATAATAAATTTTCAGATATGTTGTTTACTCCATGTAGAAAGGGATATCTCATTAATTTATTTAATTCTTGCTAGCTAAATTGTTGAATTTTTAAATTCACATGTGCGAAGAAAAAGTACTTGAGCTAGTTTTGTAAAAATTTCTTCAATTACAAAATTATCGTTTACCTGAATTATTTCTCATATATATGTATGATCAGTGACTTGGCCTTATAGTTTGAACATAAAAAGACTCGAAATTAAAATATTGTTTAAGTGTTTCCATTACAATTACCACCTCATTAAGGTATTCGAGTTCATGTAACAAAAAAGAAATTAATTCTACGGGACCTTACATTAAGTGTACTGTCTTTCTAAGATATTCATTCGTGTTTAGATATCTCATATAAAGGATGCCTATTCAGGAAGTTTTTCGAAAAGAAAAACGAAGCAAAAAGAAAATGGAAAAATGTTTCTCATCAACCTCACATTAATAAAAGACTTTCAAAGTAAAGTTGAATAGAAAAAAACAAGTAAGAATTAAGGGGAAAAATTTAAAAATCCACTAGTGTTTGTAATTAAAACTTTTTTGTTTCGTGGTATTTCATGAGAAACAACAATTTGAAGTACTCTTATAAAACTGTAGCTACCAATTTACATTCATGAAGAGAGTAAGGAAAGAAATTTTAAAAGAAAATTAAACTTTAATATGAATTCAAAAGAATTTTAAGATGCATCTTTAAGGCACAAAAGTTAGTAACTCCATAATACCTCATTTTGTAAAATATTTTTTAGTAATTACTCTTATTCAAAGTTTCATTCCCTTGCATCATTCCAAAAGTTTCGAAATTTATTTGTAATTATTCTGAATTGAAATAGTTCTAAATTAATTTTTAAAATTGGAAGTACTTATTTGGGAACTGAAGAAGAATGAGAGATAAAACTTTCTCGATTGCATAAAATCGTATTATGAAGGAGGTATGTGTTTTATATTTTAATTATCAGTTGTAAATTACATGCAAACATTTAACAACAGTTTATAAAGGGAACTCTATCTTCTTCAATTAATGTCTTTATTTCTTGAATCTCTTGCAAGAATCGAGAATTGAAAAGAAAGCTATGTTGATCCCCATTGAGTAATATGTTCGTAGAAAAATAACTACAAATAATTGTAAAAAGTACATAGATGCGAGTTATTATTAAAGCCACCAGTACTTAACCTTTTCCATAAATGATAGTTAAGTAGAAAAAAGTAAACTTGCCATATAATAGTTTTCTAAATTATATATAATGTTATTTCCAGTGTTTAAAATACGTCTGTAGAGGGCGTCTTGTGAGGGGTGAGTGTAAGATGTTACCCCCCCCCCCCGAGTGTCCAAGTCAGTGTTCGTGAGTAAGTGATCGAGTTGACACTCGTGAGTATCACTCAGTAATGCGATCAGGATAGCTCTTAAGAAATCGTTGTTGTTAAATAACCAGGTCTGAACTTTGGCACAGGAGCTAATACAACAGCTAAGTGAAGAATATCGCTAGTTGATCAGATATGCTATCAGTAAAGATTATCTAGGTAACGAGAAAGTATTTAATATAATAAAAGGAACCGCTGTAATAGTAATTTAAAAAGTTGTAGGTATGAAGTTTACAGATAAGTAATTGTAAGCTAAGTGAAGAAAAGTGAATTATAAACAAGGTATTGTTATTAAAAGTTTATTATTAAGAAAAGTAAAGAATGTTTGATGCGAAAATATAACTTTCTAGCAAATCAGAAGTGAAAAGAAAGTTTTTCAATAAGAGTGAAAAATGTATTTGATTGATAAGTTAAAAGTTAAAGTTTTCTGCAATATCGTAATTATAATAAATTTTTATGTAAATTTTTATGTATTTTTATTTTATTTTTACATTAAATTTTTATGTAATCTTTAAGGGTATTGGAACATAAAATGCTTCAAAAATTGCTGTTATTAGATGTTTTTTTTTTATTTTCAAGTTGTATAGATTATCAACTTTTAAAAAATACCTCTTTTTAATCTTTACGATAATTAGAAGCATCAAAAGCCTAGCTTTAATTTATTATTGAAACGAGGCCCACCCATTTAAAGGTTAAAAACTGTAAACAACAAATTTCCTTTTTGATTTATAGTTAAATGTGCGATGCTAATTGAAACGCTTAACTTTACTATAAATTTGAATGAATACATCGGTGATATAATGAAGAAAATGAGAACTCATCTTAGACACTTGAAAGCAAAGATGAAAGCCATAAAGCTTTAAGATGGAAAGCCTTTGTCTGGAAAAAATAGGTCGACTGAGAGAGAAATCAACCGTCTGTAAATATGTTATGGTCTAGCCATACGAGGAAATTTGTCTAATGTAACATAGAAGATATACGAGACAAGCCGTATGAATAGTATTTTTATACAAACAGCGAACTGATGAAAAGCTACAGCACGGATTATGCCCATCAGCTGCAGATACATGGCGTAAATTTAAAAAGACGAAGTTGCTTGGGGAAACTTACCATCATAAAAGCAGTTTACATGTTTGTGTTGTGGAGGCTATGAGACCCCTTTTTATCTAATCCAGGTCTACCGAAGAAATGTTTGCACGGCTGTACCTCAAAAGAAACATTTTTACCAAAGAAAACATTTTTACAAATAAAAGAAATTTGTTTAGGTTTATATGAGGCTGTATATTCCTTTACTACAGACATTGTTTAAAAATTACTAATTTTCTGAAAACTGAACACTGAGCCTTGTGATTATATAATGTTGGCAAAATCAATTTGTAAACAAACAACGGTTGTCTACAAATCGATAATCACCTCGACAAATCAAGAAACTCCTGCTTAGGAAAAATAAAGAATGTTTGGAAAGAAAAATTAGTTTCAAAAAAGGAAAGAGAAGATGGTGAAATTTCAAAAACCTGGTTAATTGGTGGGTAATTTAAAGTACGGTACAAAATAATTATGGTTGATAACAATACGGTTGATCAAAAATTCAAAAGTGCATGTTTACAAATTTGTTAGTTGGTGCAAATTTGTGAGACGTAATACAACAGTTGCTAGATATGTCATTGAATATTTAGAAAATTTCTGCAAATTTGAAAAAATCAATAGTAAAAAAACAATATCAATAATAATTACTCGTAAAAATATAGATGTGTCTTTAATATTTACTGAATAATTTTAAATATTGTGTTTAATTATACAGTTTATGAAATCCTAGTATTTTCGTAGATTGGTTGAAAAAGGAACATCATTATCGATAATTAAACTGTAACATACATTAAGAACAAAAGAGTTTCTTTTAATTATAAAATCTGTGTTTCAAATTCTCAGCTATAAAAGTAAACAGAAGTAAGCCTGTTTTTGAAAGAGCAAACAATTAAGTATACAGAAATGAGAAAATAAGTTATAATGACAACTTAAGTAAATAAACATAATGATGAACTAACCCTAATCCGACCACAACATCTTTTAATTCAACCTTTTCCGGTACGGTTTAGTAATGAAACATTTTTGCATGAAATATCCATTTTTAATATTTATTGAAAATAACATGCTTTATTTTATAATTCGTACTCATTGTTAAAATCAAAAATACAGTATTCATATGAAAAGGCTCATAATTCCTAGCAAAATATTAAAAAGGACAAATTTTTTTTTAAAAAATCATATTAAATTTTAAACAAAGGAAATGTGTGGCGAAAAAGAAGAGGCGTTTTTTCGTAATGTATTGCGAAGAAATTGGTTTGGCCACCAAAGGGATAATGAAATAGAAAAGTGATTTATAAAGGGTTTGCCTTAAAAAGTATTCAGAAAATACTTTATTTTTAAAAGTCTCAGATGATCATTTTACTTTCGACTAAAACCATAGCCCTTGGGTGTCTATTACGATAAATCTAATAGTCTGCCAGCGAGTTGTACTATTCGAAACATTTTGGTAGTTGGTGCAAAGTAATCTTCCACCACCAACAGTTCTCAAAAGTTTGTATTCAACGCTTGTTCAAAAACCTCTAATGATTTAGGATTAGTATCTAGATTGAGTAAAATCAGAGCATTTGCCTCAAGCACTTCCAAAAATTTCTTTATTTTAGGCACATGATCTTTTCCCTTCCCAATCCATTGATCAGGTGATGCGTCTTCACTTCCGGAAGTTTCACCATAGGGATTCAATGAAATAACTAATGCACGTTTACCATTATGCCGCTGAAACGACCGCCTATTAAAGCTCCAACTTAGTTTCTGTAACTGTGACTGATTGATCGACGAGCTAAAGGAAAAAAAATGGGAAGGAGATCAGTTAATCTGGCGACGGGGATTCTGGCGATTTGAAGACGGAGTTGTGTCTTGCTGTAATTTGATTTTTAGCAGTTAGCTCCTATAGCATGAACTGATTTTTGATTCTTACGTGCATTGGTTCATTAAACTTGTGGATATCTTTAAAATAAATTGTAATATCCTCGCTCAGTTGTCATTTCTATTTCCCAGAACTTACCGTCAGTCGTAAACACTCTCTTTTAGTTTCATTATCATCACATATTAGTCATACAGAACGCTTTCGCCTTCTTGATGACGTTTCACTAGCATCACTTTCGTTATCAGAAAGAGGAGATCTTTTTCTGATTCATCGTAATCGCTCCAATCATCTTGATCTTCAAAGTCTACACAACTCTTACATATTATGGTGATTATTTCACCTTACTCTTTATTACTAAAAATGTATGTTGACTGATGCTTACATTAATGCCTACAAGAATGAAATCCGACTAACTAACAAAATTTGTACGTGACTAGTACTTAATAGTTCTAATGGTAAGCAACATGTGATATAATTATCTGTGGCATTCACTCAAGTAATAAAAAGAAATCCAATAAAGCAAGATTCAATATAACTGAAATTTTTAAATAAATTATTTATATCGCAATCAGCAATAATTTCAGTCGTATGGCGAGCGCATCTCATCATTATACGTAACAGCAAGAAAACCGACGGCGAGTTAGATTCGAAATTTTGCAGCAAGGGATTTAATTAATATCGGTTACAATAAAAAGAAATGAATAATTGATCCTATTCATGATTCAAATTTAAACTGTCTCTCAGTTAATCCCTTCTTCAACACCGTCATTAAATTTCCTTTTCACCTTTTCTGAGAAAGACTTAACAAATAAAACTACAACTTGCAGTTACCTTGATTTCTTGACCTATTTATCTCAGCTAACTGCGGTAAATGATCTTGAGGTCTCCTGAGGAAGTATAATTGATTTAAACGGAGATAAATCACACTAATTGAAAGAATTAAAATATAAACAAATCTTATATTTTCAGATTACTTGTGCAAACAATTTTTCTATCTCATTCTTTGAATTAAAATATTTAGTTTATTCTTTGTATTACTTATGAAGATAATTTTATATTCTTTCAATTTTACAATTATACTTCCTCCGGTGATCATAAGGTTATTTCCAACAATTGACTCAGACAATTAGGTTAAGAAACTAAGAAAACTGCACCTTTTGAGTCTTACTTATTCGATCTTAATAAATCGAGTAAAACAAAGGAAAAGGTGCTTAAAAATTGTATAATCTGAGCCTAAGGTATTTATACACCATACATAATTTAAATTATTTTATTACCTATAATCAATTAAACATACCTAAATCACAATAATTAAGAAAAATTCATTAGACCAATGTTATATAGCTTGATGTACAATCTAATAGGGATAAAACGAAATATTTTTATAATTTTACAAAATTGCCAGCAATATGATATAAATGAATTTTGAAGAAAAAACAATTATATTACAATAAAGAGAAAACAACATGTTTTCATGCAATACATTACAGCATTCCACTTTAAAAAAAATTGAAACTTTATCGTAAATTTTATCATGAATAACTTGCTTCCGTGTAAGAAGTATTTTCAGTTCATCACAGGTATCGTTTTTTTTCCCTTTAAATGCCCTTTATTAAATGACATTTAAAAAAAGGTGGTTATAATGAAAGTAAGCATAAGTTTAAAAAAGCCTATTCCCAGATTCAAACTCAATATTCTTATCATTTTCTCCCCAAAAATGCCTGTCAATGTGCTATGTAAGCTGATTTTTATAGAAGAGATCAAATTTTTCAGAAGTGTATATTAGCATCTAAAAAAAAACAGTATATAATAATTTTATTCAGTTCAAAATGTAACATATATGTGACATTTATAAAACAAAAAGCAAAATAAAAGTGTTTTCAATTCAAAAATAAATTTTGCTCCAGTTTCCGAGTTTGCTAATTTTGTATATCTCTATGCAAAGAGTGTTCGATCAAATGACTTCTAAAGAATACATGCCACTTTTTTTCCACGCGGAAATCTCAATTTCCTTTTCTAGATCAATATCTTGGACACATCGTGACTTGGAGACTTAAACATTCTTTCTGACCGTTATTCTTTATCAAAAAGCATCGAATGAAAAGAAACTTGAATATATATTCATGCGGGTTGGATTCTCCTAGCGAATATTTTATATAATTTGTGAACCACCCTTTGGACAAGCTCAAGAATGACATTCGTAAAGCTGAAAATAAAGAATGAAATTATTATATTAATAAGCTATTGTTTAAGTTTTTTTGACGATGATATTCATAAGACAATACATTGTGATAGATTTCGTCCTATATTTAATTAATTCTTGCAAGTATTATCTCGATTTTAACTTAGAAGAAATTCTTGAAATAGAATTGTATTATGTTTGAAAATAATTAGATGAAATGAATAAGTATGGAATTTTTTTTTCAATACAAACCTTTATAAATTTAGATATAACTTATTTCTTTCCTTTTCTGCTATTCATTTGATAGAATGAAATATCTATGCGAGAAAAATAATTAGTATCTCGGAATTATTGAAAAACATATTATTTAAATTTATATTTCTCGCAAACAAAACATAGACTTATGAT
>BMAW01098401.1:80304-92758 GCA_019974015.1 Nephila pilipes | reverse complement strand
ATATATATATATATATATATATATAATATGTGTGTATGTGTGTGAATTTCAATTTATTTAATTAAATATATTAACACAAAATACAATTTAAAATACTGTTCTGCAGTTACAACATAACGCTGGAACGAAATTATTAGCGATCAAAAGACACCGAGTAGTCAGACTGTATGAAACTATATGCTTCTGTGTCAAATATATTAGACTGGCTGCAGCTATTTCACATGTTCCGCGTGTCGCATTCCCTCCTTATGTCTACAAATGCATTCCCGCGCTCTTCATTAAGCTTGTGGATTGGGGGATACATACATTATATATATATATATATATATATATAATGATATGTACCTGCATTTATACCGTAAATATGATTCTTCGAGCTAAATTAAATAAAAATTTGATAGTGAGTTTTGTTTTTGTTGTTTTACGATGCAGTGCCATCCATAGGTAAAATTCGAAGCTCTCTTTTACTTGCTCAAACAAAACTTTTAACTGTTTAGAGCATTTTGGCTTCAAACCTCTTCTCGTAAGTCAATTAGTTAATTTTAAATTAAATTTTCAAATGTGTCCTGGACTTTTGATCCAACCTGTATTTTGAAATATCATATTGCCTCACAGAATTTTAGGAAAAAAAACTAAATCATATGTTTTAAAGCAATAAAATTCTAACTGAATAATAAAAATTACATAATGAGATATTTCAAACGGATGGTAGTTAGATATATATTTTAAAAATTTAAATGAGCAAAAATTACAAATAATTACACCTTTTACAATTTCGTTCCTACCTACGTTAATTTAAGGTATCGGGCTAAATAAAATAAGAAAAATAATATTTCAATCATGCGTTTAAAACTTCTAGACAATTAATCCATGAAGAATTGCTATTTCTTAAATTAGCTGGGAAAATAAAATATTACGGTTATTTTTCAACAGAGAGAAATCAATTCTAAAGCAGACGTCTCATAAGAAACAACATAAAACGAAATATAAGTCCTACTTTGGGTTTATCTCAATCAAGAAATTACTTGCGTTTATTTTTCTACTATACTTTCGTAATATTATAACTTTTTGGTGATATGTTACATTTATCCAGTCTTCTGAACAAACGCATTTCATTTCATTAAATCTTTTCCAAATCGCTGATTAGTTAAACATTGATTTAAAACATTTTACTTCAAGTATTTTTTTTCTTTACAAAAGTCTTTATTGAACATCATTTCGATGAAAAATGGTATTTTAATAACACGAAAAATTAATTTTTAGTAAAATTCAAAAGTGAAAAGGATCAGCTGTATAGCTGAAAAAACATGATAGCGAATTCGCAAACGGTATTGTTGTCGTAGGTTTGAGTCCTGTTTTCACTAAGGACTTTGTATGTATTTCATCTGATGTTATGAAGGCTTAAATTGCTCAGGGGGTAGTTTGGAATGAAGTGCCAGCTCAAGTGTCGTCCTTATCACTTGATCGAGGCTCAAAATTACTAGTTACAAAATTACTAGAAATTTATTTTTAATGTGTATTTCTTTATTTTTGCTCTGTTATAAACTAACTGCTGTTTTTTATTGTTACGTTAATAAACAATCAATCAAATCAAGTAACAGATAGAAATATTTTCCAAGAATTAATACATTACTAAAAGAAAAGAATTATTCCATACATTTTACTGACTTTAAATAAAACATGTTTCATTACTAACATTAATTTATATTTCTTATATATTCTTTATTATTAAGTTCTATTTTCATACAATGGAATGCAACAGATCAAAAACTGTTTGCATTAAAAATAATTAACTGCGGAATTTAAAAAAGAAATGAGAAAAATTTTAAGCTCCTCTTTTTTTTGAAGGATTGTATTCAAAATGATGGCGCCAATATTATCCTTTTTTTTTTGAGAGTGAAAACAAATACTTTAAAACTAACTTTTTCTAATAAATTTTAAATAAATTACGCAGAGCCTGAAACTGAAAGCAATTTAGTTACAACCCCATAATTTAAAAGTTAATAGGGTTCCATATTATGAAAACTTAGTCATGTGTCTATTTAGTGTAATTTATACTTTGCATAATACTTTATTTCAAAAATGAAATTTATTTTTAATGTGTGTTTCTTTATTTCTGCTCTGTTATACAATTAACTTTAACTTCAAATAACTCAAATTTGAAGTATATAAAACCTGAAAAATCTACTTATATTTTTACTTTAAAAATTAGTATAAAAATGACGAATTATTTCGCTTATATTAAGAAGCAATTAAATATATAAAATGAACTTGAAGAAAATATTAACTATTGATTCAAAGTTAATTAATTGATGAAATGTGAACACTATTTAACACTCATATTCTTTATAACATTTTATAATTTAAACTATTTTTAACTTCGAATTTCTTTAGAGTGTAACCTCTCTATGTTAAGCATAAGAAAAGATGGCTGCTTTTAGTCTGATGGATGGAACATCTTTTGTAAAAGGCAATTTCTATTCTTGCTATTTTTTTTACGTAAATTCTGACAATTAACTTCAAATTCGAATTATCAAATACAATATCAGAATAAAGGTTTATTTATTTTAGGTTTTTCATTATTATTCGTTTCATACATTTCACTTTGGAAGACATAAAGCAAAATATGAAACATTCGAAATGTTTTAAGCTGATATATTCAAGTTAGAATTACTTTTATTTCTTATTATATTAGGTTGGAAACTATGAAACGGGCGTTTTTGTTTAGTCTGTATTCAGCTGTGTCTGAGAGGTTCATTGTAACGTGCGCTCGATATTTTTATTTATAAATTTTAAAGGTACTGTTCTTATTCATTTCGTAAAATTTTTATCGTGTTTATATTACATTTGTATTTTATTTTTCTCTGAAACCAGATGGAAACTAAACGCGATTTTCTTCTACGCTTCTTGTACAGGTTCAAATTAAATCATAGCACAGCTCAAGCTACTAGTAACATTAATCATGCTTTCGGAGATGAATCCACTTATGAAAAAAATGCTCGATATTGGTTCCAAAAATTTCGTTTTGGCCATTTGAGAATTGTCAACGAGCCTCTAGGAAGACCACCGGCCCATATTGATAACGAGGTATTAAGAACGACTGTGGAATCCGATCCATGCACAACCATTCGTAAACTTGGTTCTAAACTAGGAATTAGCCATACGACTGTGTTATGACCTCTACAAGCAGAAAATGAAGTAAAAAAATTGGACTCGTATGTGCAGCACGAACTGACTCAACAGCAGATGATCGACCGTAAGAACAAGAGCGCATATTTGTCCCTTCGCATATAGGATTGCTGTTTTGACACCAATCATCACTTGTAATGATTGGATTTTGTATGATAATCGAAAACGATCAAGCAAATTGGTACTTAAGAATACACCCGCAGAACACTCCCCTAACCCGAAATTTCATCAAAAAAAGATTATGGTTATCATATGGTGGAATGCCAAAGAAGTGATCACTTATTCCTTCCCACAACCATGCGAAGCCATAACAGTGGAGTCCCATTGCCGTGAAATTGATGTCATGCTTGAGAAACTTATGGAAAAACAACCAGCATCATTCAATCGAATAGGCACAATATCACTGAATGATAGCTCACGACCACATAAAGCTTCACTCACTGTTGACAAATTAACTTCTCTACAATATGAAATTTTACCACATCCACCATGTTCATCAGATATTTCATAGACTGATTATTACCGTTTTCGTAATTATGAATTATTTTTAAGAGAAAAAAATACACTAATCAAAATTACATTATAAAAGACTTAGAATATTTTATTAACTCTTGAAAAAGATTTTTTTTCCCCAAAAGGTATGTAAGACTTGCCCAATCGTTGGCAGAAAGTCGTAGATGCCTATGGAAGTTATTTCTATTGAATATAATAAATACGAGGGCTATTCAAAAAGTAAGGAATGTTTCCGTCTGAAGTCGTTAGGCGCGTGCCGATCACGTATATTTTGGTGTCTGCGTGCTCCGCATCTCAGTCGTCGTCCAGACATGAAAACGGGAACATTTCCACGCTGCCCGTTTTTTCGATATTCAAATTTAAAATGTGTGCTGCAATTGAAAATTCCACCAGTTGTGAGGTGCGGTCAGTGATACGGTTTTTGTTGGCAAAAAACCTAAGACCTATGGAAATTTATCGGCAAGTGTGTGAAGTGTACGGATATAACGTAATGAATGAAAGTTCAATCCGGAATTGGTGCATTGAGTTTAAAAACTAACGTTCACGATGAAGAGAAGAGTGGACGCCCTAGCATTGTGACTGACCAACTGGTTGCTAAAGTTGATGAAAAGGTTCGTGAAAACCGTAATTTCACAATAAAGGAGCTTTCGCTTAGTTTTCCACAAGTTTCACGTACTTTGTTGTTTGAAATTGTCTGAGATGGCAGGCTGCAGAATTCTATGACAATGGAATTTCAAAGCTTGTCCACCGCTATGATAAATGCCTCAATTTGTTTGGTGCCTATGTAGAAAAGTAGAATTTTAGTCGCTCTTTCTGATGTATACAATAATTTTTTTTTTCTTGTACTTAGTTTCTTTTTAATTCCAAAACGTTCCTTACTTTCTGAATACTCCTCGTATTGTGAAACATTGCGCTTCTTGTTTTGATTTTTATTCAACGCCTGTTTGTCATAGTTTCCAACTTAATATTTAATTTATTTCTAAAGTATATTTTAGGTTTCACTATAATATGTGTCTGTAAAGGCATCAGGGCTAAAATTTATGACTTCGCGAAAACAAAGTCAGCCTCATGTCCATGTTCATAATCACTAGGCTACGACAGCCATGCGTTACCAATTGATTTAACACTATAATTGCGTCTTTTTGTCTGATGTCATAACAGAAAGCAAATACATCTCATGAAAATGACCTTAGTTTCGAACTTGTACAAGTGGTTGTAAAATTAATGTCAAAATTCTATTCTCATTTATAATGTTAACGTTTATAAACATATTCGATTTTTAAGCATATAAAAGCTTTGTATGTTGATGCTGTATATGAATATTTAGAATATTAGGTGGCTTTAGGATATAAATACTTTAGAAATTTATTTTCGGGTGATGTTGGTATTTAAATCATAGAAACTTACAGTTCTACAAGAAACTCTTAAATTTCCATTTATAGATTTATTATGATAAATGTGGAAGTGAGATTTACCAAAAATGCTTTTTTTTAATATTCCATTAAAGTCTTCTAGAGAGAGTGGACGTTTTTGCTTAATAGCTTTCTTCTTTTCATCTACGGGATTCAGTGAAGAGTAAACATCGAGAGAGACGAACGCCTTTTTTTTGTACCTTATACTAGTAAGTCATACATATGTTTACTGTGCTCTCCTCATTGTAACCATACAAATATAATTAAATCTTGATTTATTTGGCTTCTGTAGAATTCTTTTAAGAATCTAGAGAGGTTACAGCTCTCATAAATGTAAGATTTTGAACTTGGGTATACAACTTTTTAGCATCCTTGGGCCACATTAGAGGAAGACAAAATCTTTTTGGGAACACACTAATACTAATGCCAATAGATCGGCATACAGCCCGCGCACACAAACACATACACGAATAACTAAGTTTTTGATTGGTTTTATTAACCTCCAACTAGAAAAAACATGAGGGTTATTGGTGATGGACATCGTAATTTTTATTTTCGGTCAAGTGACGAGGTTAACACCTGAGCTGACCACACCATCGAAAGGACTTTGACCCTCGACAGATTTAACGTGCATCATACTCGGCTACACGGTGGGTCTTTAGTGGCATCAAGGCTCCAACTCATGACTCGATGAAAAATGCCAGCTTGCTAGTCCGCGACCATGGCCAAGTTAGGTTTTGAAATACTCATATGATATTCTGGTTTTTGTTATATTTTTGTTATACATTAATTGCTAACGAAACTAAGTGCTTTCAAACAGCGATGACGCGAATAATGAATGGTCGTTCAGCAATGGATGGAACAAATACACCTTATAAAAATGCATTGGAGAAATAAAATGAAATTTTTCTTGAAAAAGTTAACTTGTATCTTCATGCTTTCCGGTTGAGCTTTACCAAACAATATACATATATTGACAAATATATATTCACAAACACATTAAAAGTCTGTTGATTTTTCCGAAGTTTTGAAATCAGTTTTGAAATTCTTGTTTTGAATAAAAAAAACAAAGTTAAATATTTTTCGTTTCTCACAGTATAATATTAAACCAATTTTTATATAATCCCAAAAATTGAGTTGGAGTTGCTGGAGGAAACCTTTTCTTTTTATCCAATATAGTTTACTTATCACCTAAAGGATACCATTAATAGTTCAACGCGACATATTCACGATGGGTCAAAGGGATCTCTTTAACGTAAGAATCACTGCTTCATATGTAAATTTTAATGCTCATAAAAAGCCTTTAATACCTTCAAATTATTTATACTATTCATCATTGGTATCAGTAACATCAATTGTCGATTGAATTATATTAATAGTGAACCAATGTGCTTCTGAAATAATATAAAATAATAAATTTAGATGGAATTAATGAAAAAGACGCATGATCATTTAGTGGTTTACACATAAAAAAAGGAAGGTAATAAGGAGAATTGGGTAAATAATAAATTAAGACACGATTGACATTTGTTCTAACTATTAGTTAGTTTAAATTGAACATTTACATTCAACATTTATATATTTTTCAGGAATTTTTATACTTGATAAAGGAGAAAAG
This sequence comes from Nephila pilipes, assembly GCA_019974015.1. NCBI lineage: Eukaryota > Metazoa > Arthropoda > Arachnida > Araneae > Nephilidae > Nephila > Nephila pilipes. Next base: position 86,026 of record BMAW01098401.1, on the reverse strand, counting down.
ATGGAGGGTTACCCAAACGTAGATCTGATTAATTTTTGCACGCGATTACATTGTGAGGCTTAAAGAGTATTAATATGTGGCTGTCATGTATATATTGGCGAAAAAATGTGATTATCGTACGTGCCAAACCTAGTGAGCTTCTCTTTTTAAAAGAGTTACCGGAAGAGGTGAAGGGCTCCAGAAAGGGAAATAAAGCATCCTTTCTCCCGTATGAATTGTTGACATTTCTGAAGATTATATATTTAATGACCTTCTTCTGAGGGTCCTTCATTTGTGAATTCAAAATGATTCTAGTACAGAACCTGGAGGACCACGAATCAGTAGTTTATTTTTAACTTTTGAAATGAGTTTATTAATAGATCTGTAATGTTCAAACATTACTTCCTCTTTCCATTAATACTCAATATTTAAAGACTCATTAATAAACTTATTCACTAATGAATTCGAACCCGTTAGTAACTGGACTTGAGTTTATTAAGATCTCGTAGCAATTAAAACACAACCAATTTATAAAGAAGATTGTGAATAAACTTTTATCTACTTCTAAATCAAAACATTGATATTATAACTGGATATTTAACTGTCTCAGATCAATTAGTTCAGATTACTTATTAGTTTTTCAAATGAGAGTCCGACTCACTTATCTTATAGATCCATCCTATATTTGATTCCATGTCGCTTTACTCAGAGCGGCTACTACTCTGATTTCTTCTTAGAAAGCCTCCACTCACTTTCTCTTTCATCAACATTAGTATTAAAAATTTGTTGCTTATAAAGTATTTCCTCAATACAATTAACTACACTTCAATATTTTATTTGTAATCTACATAAGTCACGTTTCAATCATTAGGATAGCTTCTAAATTCCCAAGGGCTCGTTGAATGGAAAAGCACGATTCAGTCCCACAATAGCTTTTCTTCCAATATTTCTTCGGTTGATAAGTCTGTTTCTCCAATTAATCAATTCTTATATAAGAAATGATTTTTAGAAATTGTTTTTAATCAGAGCATGTTATGTAAGTCACACTCTCCATGTAGTGTTTAATAATCTCTCCATTATTAAATGGCTTGATTTTTTTTACCATCAGGATTTTAACTATATAATTAGCAGTTTTAGTAAAATCTGTCTATGAGAACTTTATATGAAAAACCTTGGAAAAAATGACTTTTTATGTAATACCGTTAATTTGTTATTATGATACAATTCTTGATTAGCATTAATTTTTGAAAGAGGTTTTTGCTCGTAATTTCTTTTCCCATTTTCATTCCCTTTTCCCATTAACATTGTAAACTTTTAAAAAGGGACTCAAAGTCTGTAATAATTCGATAAATTGCTTAAATGTTTGCCTCGAAAAATAGTAGCCCATTAGCACAAATTCATTTAAATATTTTCTTTCGTTTCCACATTTTTTTAGATCGGCTGTCTTATAAAATATTTTAGAAATAATATTCGAATTTAAAAAAAAAAATTCAAGGATTGAAAATGAATTTTTCCGTACAATGAATAAAGCGCAGCACATGTTTATGTACCTAATTATTCATTTCAGTTTTCACAGATGTCAAATCTTACAGTAACGGATATGGCAATAAGTTTATAATAAAATGAAGAGCTATCAGAAAATAACTAAATCACTTTTTCTCAGTAATTATTTTATTTAATATTCTTCATAAACTTATTTTTCATCAATGGATCTGAATCCTAGTTTGTAATTAAATATTCAAGTTCTATCCTACCAATTCATTCGTGCGGAGTGAGCTACTTCTTACGTACTGAAGAATCGACGATCTTTGAAGCTCACTTTAATCAGGAATTACTCCTAATTTCTTAAGGGGTCTCAGGACCCTTAAACCTCAAAATTTTTGATTTTTTGAAAAAAAATATATGTTAGAGCCTCATTTGTTCTGAACATTTTGGTACCAAAATTATAACGATACTTCGAAAACTTCCAGAGTTATCGAGAAAAAACTAAACCATCCTGGTGAAAAGTAAACCAAAACAAGCCCCTGCCACGCCCACTTTTGACAGCTGTCAGAATTTTCTAAGCATTATTCTCTCTTGCTGAATAGTTTTAGAAGAAGAGTCATATTTAATATCAAAATAAATTTGTGAATAAGTAGGAGTGTAGCAACTCAACTTTTAACTTTGCTTTTTCTGAGTTTGTTTATTTACTTTCGCAGTCAAATTTATTCGTTATTAGATCTCTCTCAGTGAGTGTTTTGATATGGATAATCTTGTGAAAAAACGATCGTCTGGACAGAGACCAAAAAAGAAAAGATTTCAAGGTAATAAATACATGAAAAAATCGAAGTCTGAATTTGGCAGAATTGTGTTTGAAGATATAGCACCAAACAAAAGTACATCTGCTAAAAAGTTACCTTGTGCACATAGTGTTTCGCAATCTTTAGAAAAAGATGTTTGTCACAGATTTCTGGGATATAGATTAATAGATATTAATTTAATGTTCTCAGAATTAGAAAAATATATGCATTGCACTGTGTGCCAAGGGGAAATAAAATTGAGTGAAAAATCCACTATAGGTTTGTCATCAACATTCCTAATAAGTTGTAAAAAATGTGGAGTTCAGCAGAAATTCAATTCCTGTGATATGATTGGTGACAAAAAAAATGTACCTGAAATTAACAGACGGTCTGTATTAGCGATGAGATATATAGGCCAAGGATTATCCTCCCTCGAGACATTTTGCTCCATTATGTGTTTGCCAAAGCCAGTGTCTCAGAAGGCATATGACATAATAAATAAAAAGATAGCAGATGCGAGTGAGGCTCTTGCAAATGTATCAATGATAAAAGCTGCGAAAGAAGAAAAAATTATTGATGGCACTGCGAATTCTATTGCAGTTAGTGGTGATGGGACATGGAAGACACGAGGTCATACATCTCTTATCGGGGTGTGCACTCTGATTGGAGCTGATTGTGGGAAAGTCCTCGATATTGAAATCATGTCTTCGTATTGCAAAGGGTGCAACTCATACAAGGGGCCAAAGTTCGGGCCCAAATATAGTTCTTATTTGGCTAAACACCAGCATTTTTGTAAAAAAAACCACTACGGATCCGCTGGACAAATGGAAGTCAGTGGAATGCAAAGAATTTTTCTCAGATCTGAACGCAAACATGGCTTAATATATCAACAATACATCGGAGATGGGGATTCAAAAACATTTTTATCTATTGTTGAAAAAAAGCCATACGGTGACAGTATCATAATTGATAAAATTGAGTGCGTTGGACACGTTCAAAAGCGAATGGGCAGCCACTTGAGAAAATTGAAAGCCTCAATGGGGAAAAAGAAGCTGTCTGATGGGAAAACAATTGGTGGAAAGGGTCGCCTAACGGATGCTGTCATAAATAAATTGACAATCTACTATGGTAATGCAATCCGTGCCAATGCTCAAAATGTCAGCGAGATGAGACAAGCTATCTGGGCTGTATGGGCTCATACAGCTAGTACAGATGATGAGCCGAAGCATTGGTTCTGCCCTAAAGGCATCGATAGTTGGTGTAAATATAATGTTTCGGAGTTTAACAACAAAGCTCAGGAATATAAACATACGAACACCTTACCAAAAGCAGTTTCAGAATCAATTAAACCTGTTTTTAAGGATTTATCGCATTTGAAGCTGCTGCGAAGATGTTTAGGTGGTAAAACCCAAAATGCAAATGAGTCACTGAACTCGCTGATTTGGAAATATAGCCCAAAATTAATTGGGTCAGGCCTAACAGTTGCTAAAATAGCCACTTTTATATCTATATGTGAATACAATGATGGACGTAAAAGTCAAGCTGATTTGATGCTTGCTTTAGGCTTGAAAATTCACAGGAAATACATTTATAAATGTGTAAATGTCGACAAAGTGCGCGTTTCAACTGCCAAGAAGCGAGCAACCGAAGCTTCCTTTGAAGCTCGTAAGATTAAAAAAATTAAAAAAGCTAAAGAAATGGAACACCATAAGATTACTGAGGGAAGTACTTATGATCCTGGGGCATTTTAGTGTATGTTATTTTATGTGAATTCTTTTTTTGTTATTTTTCAACTTTAACTTCATTTTTCTCAAAACAAAAATTTTTAAGTAGCGCGCAGGATTTCTCAGAAACTATTTAAGATATCAGAGTGAAATTTTATATACATGTTCAAAAAAGGTTTCTTTATGACTTATAGATCAATTTTTAAACAAATTATTAACAGAAAATCTTTTATATGAATTTTAATTGGATTTTTTCTTAAAATTTCATAATTTTTTTAATAATTGTATTAAAAAAAATTTTTTTTCTCTAAGTTTCTCTAAAAGTGTGTATAACTTTAAAATTGAACTTTTTTTTACTAAATAATATAACTTTTGTAAATTTTAATCAATAATATTCTTCAGAATCCTGCGCGCAGCAAAATATAGATTTCCTTAATTTTGAAAAAATGTCTAATTTATTTTTCATTATAACTTTTTAAATATTTCTTCAAATCTCAATAAAATATGATACAAAATGTAAATAAATATGAATATTATGTGGTAAAAGTTTCAATTGTTTGCTTTTTTTCATTGGTAAATTATATTGTTTTGAAAAATGATATTTTTTTCGATACACGGACAAGCGTTAAGAGTCCTGAGACCCCTTAAGAGAAGTGGTCAAACAAGAATGTAATTTGTACCTCGATTGAGTGTAACGAGGACGACAAGTGAGCTGGCACCTCCCTCTTCAAAATTCTATACTCAGCCAATGGGAGAAAATGGAATCTCGTCAGTTTTAACGTGCATCATCCCTGCTATTCGAACGGTCTTTAATAGCCTCCTGATTCGAATCCATGACTAAAGGAAAACAACTACAGCCGCGACTTCGTGACCATGACGTTAAGCTATCGCAGCAACTTTGTTAATATAAAATTAAATACTCATTACTTTTATTATAAGAAAGTACACCTTTGTTTATGTCAAACTTACTTTTTGTAACAAAAAGTTGTTTAACTAATTTTTGAGAAGGCTTAAAGTAAAATGTATAATTGAGACAATAAATTTTGTAAGGAAATCTATCATTGAAATAATACATGGGAAAAAGTGTAAAAATAATGCGTAATTTTAGAATTTGCCGTAAGGTAATGGAAGAAAGTCACTTTAAACTGACGGATATGATTGGTTTGTGCTGCATTTCAAATTAACTCCTGTTGTAATGTTTTTCACAGTTCGCCGGAAAACATCTTCAACGTTTTGGGCAATTAATGTGGAACATGCGAATGCGAATTATTTGCTTTCAACCATCATCAGGAATTACTATCTGATTTTATGTTTAAGATCACTTCTTCCCAATTATTTGGAACGCAATGAAAATTTAGTAATTTTAGAAGTTGAATGAATAGATATAATCAAGTCGTAAGCAAGCGATAGAGAATTGAACTGAAATGAGCAAAAATTAAGGTAATAAAAATTGTTGGTGTTATGTACAGGGAAGTATAAAAAATTGTTATTGAGAATTTGTATAGAAGATTTGGTGGAATTAGGATTCAACGCTGTCAGAGGAATTGTAAGAGGTTTTCGCATTCTTATTCTAGTAAGTAAAGTCTTTAATAGATAATAGATGATGTTAGTATTTTCAGATGAGAAATGTTTGAGAGTATTATTTAATTTACTTAGTCTGTGTTTGAACTTAAGTTGAAATTTAGATTTTTTAATTAGATTAATATTAAAGATGACAGGCAAGATATGTAACAGTATGCC